>CM023958.1:585928-607701 GCA_013407115.1 Glycine latifolia
ACTGTGTGTGTGTGTTCCGATTGACTCATTCTAATTTTATAAACAAAACCAATATAACGACAAATTAAAATATTTTATTATATTATCCTTCGTTTAATATCTCTTCAGCCATCCAAATTAGAAAATAATGGTTTGTGGATTTTTTGTGTTAAAGTTGTCGGCTCTATCTATTTTATAAGATACTTTGTTTATTAAGATTTTTTTATTATAAGATACTAAGATAAATGAATTTGAATATACTATTAGGTTTCTAAGTGCCAAATGCCAATTAAACTCCAAAACTGAAAATGTAGCTCATCCATGTACAGTCAAAAACAATTTATTTAGGTTACGTTGCAAAAAAAAAAAAAGTTGATAACATCTTAAGAGGATAACATTTATAACTTGAAAATAAAAAGTTTAATTTTGTTCGGCAGAAAAATAAAATAAAAAGACGAAATCTGGATAAGATACGTAGATTGGTTATGGTATATGGAGTTGGAGAGATGGTATCATATACACCTTCTCTTATTTAATCTAATCAATAGTATTATAATAACTGCCAGTCACTGTTCTAAACTTTCACGTGTCTTCATTCTATGCAATGTTCAGCTTTTTATCTGAATATCTAAATGTAAATGTCATATATTCATGCAGCCTGCCACGTGTCGAGCAGTGGAGAATCCTGATCCAGTTGAATTAAAAATAAAATTCTCATATCTAAAATATATAACAAGCCTAATGTCACGGGTTTTTAGTAATATTAAATTCATATTTTTTAATTTATAAAAATATTTTTATATTTTTATTATGATTTATTTATTAATTTAAATTTATTACTTTCTTAGTGTTTGAGTTTAATCTATATTTTTATATTATATTTTAAATATTAATTATTTTAAAATAAAATTCACTTAACCACAAACTTAAAAATATCCTTTTTTGTGATTAGGATATGTTTTATCTAAATTACTAACATTAAATGTTGATTTCAGTAAATAAAAAAGCATTAAATGTGAATGAGAAAAAATCTAAAAATTTCAAGTAATATAACTCTTAGATTTTTCAAATTTGAAAAATAATTTCCATATAATTTGAATTAGAATATAGTTTGTTATTAATTTTATATTATTTTATTTATAATCATTTAATGTAGATACTTCATATGAATAAGATAATTTTTTCTTGTATTAATGCCACTTTTTTATGAAGTATCAATTTTATACTCTCTCTGTTTTTAAATAAGAGTCGTTTAAGGTAAAAATTAGATAATCAAGCAAGTCATAAATATTTTTTATTTAAAGGGAATTTGTAAATATATTTCCTATTTTACCCTTTTTAATTCTTTGTTTTCCACTAAATTTAAGGAGTAATTGTCATTAATTCTCTATTTTGACATTTAACATTTCCAAATTCTCTCTCTTGAAACTAAAATGAGCTTCCAGTACAACCTCTCAAATACTCTTTTTTATTGAATTTCCACTGCATCGTACTACTCCTTTGGTTTAATACTCCATTATCTCAAATTTCTAGTATCTCTTTGTTTTACTTCTTAAGTTCTCATTTTTCATAATTTGATTCTTAAACACATTCAGCAAAAATAAATTTCCCTCTTTAATTTTTAATATTATATTTTTTACCACCAAAAAAATTGATTTGAAGAATTATAGCATCAGGCTTTGTCTTCCCACCAAAAAAACTTACTCGAGAATTTACACAATATATATGGTTTTGATTCAATGATAAAAAAATTCTCAACTCTACAAATATGGCTTCAAATGATACACTTTCATTATCTCACATAGATTTAAACGCTGAAATCAATCCAAAAATTGAAATGGAAGGGACTCAACTCATTTTTGCGAAGGAATCTCACACTGACTTGCCAGATTTGAATATTGGTACAGAAGACAAACTTGCTTTTGATCTCAATATTGTTCTAGATTCTCCAGAAACATCCTCCCAAACCAACATTCATTTGATTTAAATGAAGAACCACATGATGGTAATGCACACATTGTGGAAGAGATGAACACAGAGGAAGGTGTGCCTAATATGAGTGTTATTTATTTTAAACATTTATTGATTCAAATTCAAAATTAGTGACGTTAATAAATTGTTTAACAATAAAATCAAATTGTAATACCTTGGAGTAGTATTTACGTTAAGAAATTGTTGAGGGGATGGATTTAAGTGATCTGTTGGTGTTTTCTCAGACTATGTTCTACATTTCTGGTTTGTGTATTTGAAGGACACTTGCTTAGAAGTTGTTGATTACTTTAGTTTCCCTTATTTTTAACTTAGAAGTGGTTGCTGATTATTTTAGTTACCATTATTGTTAATATAGATTCAGTAGTTCCTTATGCATCATTTTAATGTTGAATAGGTATAATTGTATGTTGTCAAATGAATCTTCAATTCTCTCTATTTCCATTCTTTTAAAGGAGTCTTCAACTCTTTCTTTCAAGCAAATATCACCAAAAGTTTATTCCATGATTTTGTCATATGAATCTTCAACTCTCTATATTTTCATACTTTCAAATGAGTCTTCAACTTTTTCTTCCAAACAAATATACTCCCTATGTTTAGTTTTTTTATAGAATTTTTTCCTAGTTATTTATTATTTTTAAAGTTCAAGATTAGATTAATTACACAATTATATCCTTACTTGTTTTCTCATTTTAAATTAATTTATACATATATTTATCGTGGAATGAAAAAAAAATTATAACTATTTTATTAAAATAAAAAAAATTGATTACATTTCTTGATTATTAGAAAACAATCTTAAAAGACATATAAAAGGCCAGTAGGTAGTAATATAAAAGACAAATATTTTTTATTTTTTTTCTCAACATACACCCTTGTATATTAGTCTTTTATTCTCACTATACATTACTAATTTTATTTTCCAATATACATTCCTATCCCTAGTTGCATTTACAATCCTGTATTTCCAAGACAAAATTTATCTGTGAAACAAAAGTTTCCCAAAAAATAACGTGCCTCAGTTTAGGTTGGTCACTAAATTGGGTTGATTGAAACACAATAACTTTATTTATGATTATTCAATGCTATTAAAACAATTTAAATTCACTTCATTTTTGTTTCATTGATTTCAATATTTTTCTTCAAGAAAAAACACCGCAAGAAAACTGTGATGCACCGCTAAAAAAAGAGCTATATGTCAGCACTTGTTTGATTTCAGCAAAATAACCATGGAATATAATAACTATAGATTTCATATTTAGTTATTTAAAAAAAAAGATTCAGCACTCGTAATATTATTCCACCGCTTGAAATTATGTCAGCTATGGTTCATTTGTTTATTGGCAACAAGAAACAGAAATCATCCATGACCATGCTTCTTTTCTATTCCTGATCTTCGGAAAATGAAAAAATGAAAAAAAATAAGAAATGCAAATAAACGTGTAAAAGCGTGAAATATATTTACTACACCTTTTTTTAAAAGCGAAGTATTTCTTTATATGAATCTCATCAATTATTGGTTAGCGGTTCAAAATGATTTTGTACGTCAAGAATGTCAAGTAAAAAACAAAATAGTATAGTTTAATTTTTAGGTACAGTCAGTATAAAAAATTACACAGTATTAGAAATTATAATAAGTATTTTTATTTTTTAAAAATAATTATTAAAGAGGTCAATAATTTAATTATACATGGAAATTTAGAATAAGATGATAGTAATTTAAAAAAAAACTTTCAATGGATAAAATATTTTCTCTAACAGTTATAAATTTTGTTCTATCAATAGTATAGCTGAACTAACAATGAAACGTCCACTTGACATTAATATGATTTAGAAAATATATTATTTGTGTCTTAAATACTTGTTTGAGTTTTTTTTTTTTGAAGGAAAATAGTTGTTTGAAACTTTGAATTAAAAGCAGAGAGACGTAGAGAACTAGAGATTAAAGAATGCGTGCAGACAAGGGAGAAGGATTTTGCAGTAGAAAAGTAAAAGAGCAGAGAGGCATGAATAGCATTAAGTAAGGAAGGAGTACAGGGTGGATCTCGGTCAACGCCGTTTGACACATATAAACGACAAGAAGAGAGCCGTTTCTGTAACTAACTACTCCCCTTTCTATTTGTTTTTCGAAAGTGTCATGTGTAGGTTGGTTTAAGTGTTTTTTATTTTTACTTTTAAAGAAAATAAAAAATAAGAATCACAATGACAATTTATTGGTTATACTTTGTTTGTACTTTTATTTTATTTTTTAAAATAATTTTTAATTTCAAATTTTAATGATTTAGAAAATAAAATATTTTAAGATGTTATCACATTTTTACTTTTTAAGAAAATTTGAAAACCTTTTGATGTATTATTTTTTGCTACTGTTTTTGTAAATATTTTGAGATAAAATATTTTATAATTTTAAATAAAAATAATTTTATTTTCATTTTCTGTTTTCTCAATACATATTTTCTAAATCTTAAAAATTCAAAAACAAAAATTATTTTAAAAAAAACAAATACTCAAACCAATCGCCATATTAATATGTGCTTTGAGAATATTCAATTCAAGAAATTAAAAATTAATTAAACTTTTTTATGCATATTTTTTTATTGAAAATATAGCAATACACTTTTACGATATTTTTAATGTTATTTTGTTTCTTATTTTAACTATTCTCTTAAAAATATTTACTTTCATATCTTGTATATGTAAAAAAGATTTATATGTGCCGTTTTAAATTGAAGTTTTATTTTAAACATTTATTTTTATGCAATTAATATCAATCAGGTTTTAATAAATGATTATTAAAAAAATATTTTTAATTTAAATAAGATTAGTGCATTAAATGATATGAAATAATTTTCTTATTTAGTGAGATTTTAATGATATTCTAGCAATTTTTTATGAATAAAAAATGAGTATAGTATATTAGAAAAATATTCAAATTCATTTATTAAAATATGATACAATGATAAATTTAATTTTTTAAAAATAAAAAAATTAAATTTTAATCTTTAAATATTTTAAAAAATATAATAAATTAATCTGAAAATAGTTTAATAATAAAATTATCTTTAAATTTTATAATTTAATATTAAATTAATTTTTAAATATATAATTTATTATAAAATTAATCATTAAATATTAAATTTAATAATAAAATAATCTTATAAATTTATCCCATTATATTTACATTCAATTACTATTTGTGACTGCAATAATAATATTTGAAATTAATGTTGGTGTGTTGTGGTGGGGGATTCTGATTCATTACCCTCTCCTCTCATCTCAACTTTCCTATCCATGTAACTTCCCACTTTGCGTTTACCCTTTATATTTTTTCTCTCTCTCACCCACTTCCAAGTTCCAATACACAACACAGCTATTTGTAGTTGTAGACAAGGCCACATAAATAGACCCAAGAGGTTAACTTAGGCATATTCATGCCAACGAGGAGACGCCTCTCTTATCCTCCACCTCCACTTCCAACCATGTCTAGCCGGAAAAGACAAAAGACTTCGCCGGACAAAACCTCCGAGGATGACTTCTTCGACACTCTCCCCGACGACCTCGTCCTCTCTGTCCTCTGCAAGCTCAGCTCCACCGCAACTTCCCCCTCCGATTTCATTAGTGTCTTAATAACGTATGCACCTTTCTCAATCTCCTATATTTTTTTTTTATGTTTTTGGTTAATTGAATAAATTGTTGAAACTGAACAGGTGCAAGAGGCTAAACTCCTTAGGCCTTTACTCTCTTGTGTTATCAAAAGCTTCCCATAAAACATTCTCAGTCAAAGCCAAAAACTGGTGCGACTCTCTTCACCGTTTCCTTAAACATTGTGCCGATGCCGGAAACATTGAAGCCTGTTACACTCTTGGCATGGTTAGTTAATAGGAGTTACTTAATCTCACTTTTTTTTTAAAATAATATTTTCTTTTTTAAATGTTGAACAAAAGTTTGAGTCTTTGCCTCTTGGGGCTATTATCATTTGTTTGCAGATTCGGTTTTACTGCTTGCAAAACAGAGGGAGTGGCGCGTCGCTGATGGCGAAGGCGGCGATGAACTCTCACGCGCCGGCGCTGTACTCACTGGCGGTGATTCAGTTCAACGGAAGCGGCGGCACGAAAAACGACAAGGACCTTCGAGCGGGTGTGGCGCTTTGCGCACGCGCTGCGTTCCTCGGTCATATCGACGCGCTTCGTGAGCTTGGTCATTGCTTGCAAGACGGTTACGGCGTTAAGCAAAACGTAACGGAGGGACGGCGGTTTTTGGTGCAAGCCAACGCCCGTGAACTCGCCGCCGTGCTCTCCGCCGGGAGTAACAAGCGCCCCTGGCTGACGTGGAGCCACCACCCTGTTACCCACCCACGGCACCGGTCGGTATCCCGGTCGGGTTGCCCGTTGATGAGTGATTACGGGTGCAACGTTCCGGCGCCGGAGGCTCACCCGGCGAGTCAGTTTATGTCGGAGTGGTTTGATATTCGGGGCGGGTTTCCGGGTCATGGTATGAGGCTATGTTCTCATTCGGGTTGCGGGCGACCCGAGACAAGGAAGCACGAGTTTCGACGGTGTTCGGTTTGCGGTTTGGTGAATTATTGCTCACGCGCGTGTCAGGCGCTTGATTGGAAGTTCCGGCACAAGGCGGAATGTGCTCCCGTTGAGAGGTGGCTCGATGACGACGGCGAAGGTGTCGCCGGTGAGGATGACGGCGGCGGAGATGTCGGGGTAATGATGGTTAATAGTTAGAAGACTAGACTATTTTTACAAACGTTAACGGTAACGGAAGCCTGCTTAGAAGTTTCAACGGGTATGAATTTATTTTTTACTTGGGGTAAAATGAGGAAAAAGAAAAAAAATCTCATTTATTGCCGTGGTTATGCGAAGTGCAAACTTCAATGACAGGGTTTTGCTTCGACCTCAGTTCCTTTTACTTTTACTGTTACTGTTGTATAGAACCGTAAATTAATTCTCCTGAAAAAAAAATGGAGATACTTTTTGTTATAGAGCAACTATCATCCTTAATTAATTGTTAATTCTGGTAAATTATAGTGTATGAACTTTTTATGTTTGTACTTCAAATTTATTTAATTAGTTTTTATTTGCTTGATAATATTTAAGTAACGTATAGAGTGTAGAATTGCCAACTCATTGAATTTCAAATGTCGGGAGGTTTTTTTTATTTTTTTTCTGACACCAACTAAATCAGATCCTTTCCATTGATATAAATTTCATGGATACAACGAGGAGCTACATTGAAAGTATAGATAGGGGTTATTCATTTTTCTTACAAGCCTTATGAAAATTCTTTTGTTCGAGTTTTTTTGTTATTGATAGGATTCAAGCATTGTTTCGTAGACACGTGTTGTGATCTGCATATTTGTTTTTTTACTGGGCTATGTGGCTGAGACAAAGGTAAAGACTAAAAAATGTGTAGCATTGCACAAAACAAGAATGGGTGGTAGAAAAGAAAAGAGGTAAAAAAGGATACGACATGTTGAGTTGGGTTTGTAAAATCTTGCCTCCATTGAGACACCGATATCGACGAGTCATCAAAGTGATAATGACAACTGACAAAAAAAGTGTCAACACTTGATGGCGCCGATTCTTTGGTGGATAATTATTTTTCACGAGGTGGTTAAAAGAGTGATCAATCTTCTTTAGGAGAGATTTAGGAGATATTCTTATATAATTGCATACAGAAAAGAATGTCCAGGAAAGAGTTAACTGGAAAGTAAAGAGTGTTGGAATATTAATAATCTCATTTGGAATCATAGAATCACTTTTCTACATATAAAATGTATTCTTATCTTAATTTGATTTGGTCATAAATAATATTTCTTCCCTTGGCTGGTATTCCAACATGTAACAATTGTTTGGCATTATCATTATAATTTTCTAACAAAGAACCAAATTCTCTCCAGATAAAAAAGAACTGCTAGTATTATTCACTTTAAATTTTAGTCATTCTATGATAAACCTGTTTTTAGTCTCTACAAAATTTTAAGTAGTATACCACCGTTAGAAAGTTCTGTAGGAGTTTCTCGTGTTAGCAATAAATACCAGAACTTCGGTAAACATACATATGAATTTTTTTTTTTTAGGGTGATGCATATGTAAACATTAAACTTATAATTTGTTCGTGTACGAAAACTTAAAATAGACACAACTTAAAGATATAAACTTAATTATGTCCGAACATATTTGATATTTCCCCATCATTTTAGTTGATTGCATCCTCCAAAACCTGTTTTCAACCAGCATTAATTATGCCCACTATTTTGTGGTCAACTAGATGAGAGATATTTGGTTATCAAGGACGGATGAGAAAACAAGTGAAAAAGAAAATATTGGAAAGAGATGTTGATGCAATTTTGCAAGTTGAGGTGGGGGTTGTGTAACTTTTCATACACAGTATTTGATGCACATTGGATGAAAAAAAATCGATTTATGACAATTGAAGATTGTTATGTCAGATGGTGGAAAAAATAATTTAAAGATGAAAGTGAATGAGTGGTGGGAGCGCACTTATTCTTTAAAGAGACTCATTATTTATATTCAGTTGCATTTAAACACTACAGAAATCGGTGGATGGTCCAAGCCCAGCATATTAGGCCCACTATCAGAATTTCACACTGTTAATTCTATTTGTATACCCTGATTTATTTATTTTCAATTTTTTTTTATTGTAACACTATGTTTGAATATCTAATAGAAGTAAAATAGAATGGAATGAGATGAAGCCTGAATGTAGGAACCAGATGGAGTAGAGTGAAATAAAATGAAAGGAATTTGTCATTTAAATGTTTCAATATTTACTATGGAACGGGATTAAAAAATAAAGAGTGTTATTTGAAAAATTGTGGCTCAATCATTTTTTAATTAACTATTAAAAGAAATATATTGGTGCAAAAAGGTTCCTAGGCCTTTAATTTGTCGGTCATTTTAGTCATCATGTTAACTAAGGCCAGTTAATGCGAATCGAAAAATTGACATAGTGCATTAGGTGCCACATACAATGCTACATTAGATCCACACGTGGCACTTTTTTGTCCTTGAAATACTTTTTTTTCGTCCATTTTCCTCTATAGCAACATTTTAAACATTTTTTTTTGTCTTATTTTAGATCCATCAAGATTTAAACTCTACCTTTTTAACTCTAAATTTAAGTGTAGAAATTTCAATTTTTTGTAGAAGTTTATATTCCTTTCTCTTATTTTAATCCCTCCCCTCATTTGTTTGCCACACACAATTCCTGTCTTGTTTCATTCCCTCCCCTTAAATCGTTAAGAAGTGAGAATTGAGGAAATAGAGAGATTCTTTGAAATTTTCCTAGATACTAGTTAACAAAGCAGAAACGCAAAAATTAAGAGGGATTAAAAGAAGCAATGATAAGAGATTATAGCACAAAAATTAGCATATTGTTAGAAGTAGTTGGCGATCAACACAACCCCCGTAACAAGTCATTATGTCAATGAAAACATTATCCACAAAAGAGCCACCAACAAATATTGGTGAAACAACAAACAAAATTTAAAAAATTATATTTCTTTAGTTTTTGTGTTCATGATTCTCGATTTTCATGCTTTCTAAGAATTTATCACTTTTGGGATTATTTGATGTTTTTATACTAAAATGGTAATCTGATATTATCTTCCTCCACCAAAAATAAATTGCATTTGATATAAGAACATGTTCTAAAATATTAAAATATGAACCGGTAAAAATTAGGAATAGTCGTTGAATGATGATTATTTATCTTTTGAGGATTTTTTATGTTCTTGTTTATACTTATTGATCCCTAATAAAGCACCAAAATTATATTTCACCCAAAATAAGGATTTAATTTTATATTCCTCAAATTGGTGGAGGAAATTTAAATGGAATAGAATGAAATGAAATGCATTTTATCTAATTTTACTTTACTTCATCCTATTTTAAACAATTTTTTAATGTATATTTATTTGCACATGTTGAAAAACGTTAAATAATAGAAAGAATGGACGGTTTTCGATTATGAGAGGGACAAAAATCGAGTTTTTTTCTCTCTCTTTAAATTAGAACGTTTCCCTTTTTCTGAGCATCTTCACTTATCTCTCTCAGTCTCCCCTGCTTCTTATCTTCGATATCTGCATATATAAAGTTAATTTGATATATGCAAAGATGTCTTCACATATATCTTAGCATATATAATTTTTTTTTCCTCTAATTTTTTCATGGCCACAAAAGCCTTTATATAGGCTAATACATACTAGAAGAATTCCACCAAATTAGTGTGTGCAACATGCAGATGACATAAACTCTAAATATTATCACCTAAAAACGAGGACGAAACAAAATATGAACAAATATCAGAAAATATTGTCAGCCAGACTATATTCAACAATGTTTACAGAAAAATCTCATCATACTGGTCAGCTTTCAATTAATGAGTTACAATCAAGAAAAGGAAGAGCTAGCATTGAAGGTATCAATAGAAAATTGATCTTCAAATAGAAAAAATTGATGCCGAGACAATCACAGTGACGAAGGCAATGACAATGAGGGGAATAAAGTAGAGATGGAGGAAGGCAAAGATAACAATAATCACAGCGATTTCAACACTAATAAGATGAATCCCCGAAAAAACAAATAAGGAAACAAGAGTTTCACACGTAAAGATTACTAAATTTGAACATTATATGTTATAGATGTCATATGCTTATTAAAATCATAATACATATATCTCCTGAAGTGCGTGAGAAGAATTCATTTTTTGCTACACATCAATAAAAATGAAATTTAAACATACCACATGAGATAATCAAACTTGATAATACTGTAGGGGAAAAAATTCTTCGTGGATCACGTGAATGAGAGAACTCCGTAGAACCTACTGTATCTAGACACATGTTGAAGAATTAATGCAGACGCTAGTAAGTTTCTATTAATCGTTCAGGCCTCAAGGGAGATAATATAGCACATGCAGACACTAGTTTTCTATGGATCGTTCAGGAATAATATGCTATAGATTTGGAACAAACCTATGTGGTTAAAAATGCGATGTACGAATAAATTTAATAATCACAAACTCAGTTTTGTGAACGAGAATTTTTAATAAATTTTACTCATTTTACTCTAATTGTTTGTTTGGAACTGAAAAACTAACCTCCACTGTAAGTAAATTTAATAATCACAAATTCAGTTTTGTGAAAGAAAAAATCTGGATGCTTTTATAAACTTTATTTAACTCCAATTGTTACTGAAAAACTAACATCCGCTGTATGGTTTCAGTGAGTAGACGCAACACCCAGTATTGTGCTTATAGAACGATAAGCTCTCGAGTTTTCTGTCAATTTTTGCGGCTCCACTCATAAAGAAATCAGAGTGAAGAGCCTATAGAAGCAATACCCAGTATTGGGCAGACCGCAAAATGTCGTCACCATAAAGAGCACTGAGCACTATATGCATATAAAAGGCGGAAGCAACCTTTATGAGCATTATCATCCGCACCATTTACATAAACCCTATGTTATACATGGATTAGTCTTTACTAACTTAAAAGCATTTCTAGTCACAACCACCACGTGGCCTAGAACATTACAACCCACAAAACAAGGTCACTCATTTGAAGAAGTAAAGCTCAATTTAATCAGAATCAGATGATTCTGATCTCTGTTCCTTGGAGGCTGCATTATCTCCTTTCAAGTTAGCGTCTCCCTGCTTGAATGCCTTGGCTATCTCTTCAATGGGAATCAGCGGTAGATACCCAACGAAACTGTAACCCTTTTGAGTCATGCCCTTGATCACATGGTTGTACTTCTCTGACCAGTGAGCAACAGTGGGAATTGCCATCTCTGACAATGCATGGAATGGTGGATAGTGGTTGAGTCCATTCCACAACTTCACTGAATTTATCAACACAAAATGCTTTGACTCTATAGCAACATAATGAACAGCTGCTCTTGGCCCCCCAGATTGTGCTTCACTTGCTACTTTCCCTGCCTCACAAGTCACTTTCTGAATCACACCCTTGGCTTGATCCGCAAGGTGTTTAGCAAAAGGAGGAGCATGTTCATCGAACTTGTGGGAAGCTTCATCCACCTGCCCAAATAATATGCTAATAAGTTTAGCCACAAATCGTTTAATAAATTAACAATGCCCCTTCAAACATTAACATGGACTTTCAAGCACACAAGGTACAAAGGACACTTAAATAAGAGGCTCCCTTAAGAATCAAGGGTCAATTCAAGGCAAAAAAAGGGTAGGGTAATTAAAAAGCAGCAACTTATGAAGGGTTAAACCGCAGGCAAGTGAATCAAGGAAGCATCGTTAAAATGAAAAAGTTGGCCAACCAAAAGAATTTATTGATTTTAAGCATTTTTTTGTAGGTGTTAGCTTTGTAAGGGAATATTTGACCACAAATACAATACACCTTTTGTCTGTGGCAACCATTTCCTTATTAGCTATTCAAGAAACAGATCTTGATCTGAGTTTATATAAAATGATCAACACAAAAAGTAACAAGACAATTCATGAATACAAACTGAGTATGAATCATCAACAACCTTTTTGCCATCTCCCTTTTTATCAGATCCACATTTGTAACCAGAAAGAATTACATAAACCATACAAATAAAACACCGATTTTTTTATTTAAACACATGGATGTAGAAATGATCAAGAGGTAAAGGAAGTTTTTTTTTTTTTTACCTTTTTGTCAACAAAAACAAGGACATCATCAGGGACGCCCTTGAATTTGTTGCGGACAGGACCGAGAATGGTGGTTACAGTGTTCTCAACAGTTCCTACAACGGATCTCAAAGGCCCAGAATTCTGCTTTGCGTACTCATACAGATTTGACACAATCACAAAAGTTTGAATAGCAGCAATCCTCACAAACCCCAGGTGCTTGAGGTCTTTGTTCTTGCTCTCAACAGTCACCTCTAACTGTAGGCATAAAGTCGAATCAAAATTACACTCTCCACCTCCATGGTAAAAGACAGAAAAAAAAAAAAAAGAACAACCAAAGAAGGAACTTTAAGAAAAACCAAATACTGTATATAAATTATGCCAACCAACCTCGGTCTTTGCCATTGCTTTGTCTGTGTCAAAACCAGTCGTTGCTAAAAATATCAGGAATGGAGAGTTCAAGTTATGTTTTAGATAAAGATGATTAAGAAAAATGGAACATCCAAAACTGAAACTTTGTTTGATTGCAATCGGCTTAAAGATGTCACGGCACAGGACGGTATATTTATTGGCATCTAAATCTCATACCACGGCACAACTAGAATCCAAAACACTCGTCTCTGTGTTCGTCAAGGAAGGAAGGGGTGGGGTCCACGTTCGGACCGACTTCTTGGGATCTTTCTAGTTCTAACTAGCTATTTCCAGAAGCCACGTGGCGGTTTCTTGAAAATTGAGAACCTTCTTCGGAGTGGAGCGACCGGGATCCATATTTAATTATGTCAGGATTCACAAATCACAAATCCGGGGACGCAGAACACGCAGTTGTTGTAATTATGTGAACATTTTGAAACATTAAATTTAATCTACTTGAAAATCTGTTAAGTCATACGATTACAATTGATATTTAAGAAAGTTAAATAATTTTTTTTATCGGATCAAGTATATTCATAAACCACTGTTATGCCCCAACTTCTATTGGCAACCCAAAAAAAGTGTTATTAATCTCTTTTTAAAAAAATAAAAAAGGAAATATGTTCTAGAATGAATTTGTTTTCTTATAAATCTGTTTTGCTTACAAAACTTAGCAGGTTTGAATCGCACTATTATATATATGAGGTGAATGCAGATTCAGGATATGTTACATGTTATAGTAATTGGTAATCAAATTACATATTATAATTTGTAAGTCAGTGTTCCAAATTGTATTTTTTTAATCTCAATTTAGTGGAAGTCAATTTTAAGTTCTTATGGGGTCATTGTGACAATAATACCTTTGTAAGATTCCAATGAATTTAATTTTTTTCTAGTTAGAAATAATTAGTAGTATTTACTAAGGAAATATAATATATGACAAATTGTGGGCCATCGTAACGAAATGAAATGAAACTGAAGCCGTGGGACAACTTTTATCAACTAAAAAAATTGTAAAAAAGTTATAAAAAAAAGTAGCAAAAGCAAAAAAATAATTCATGGAAACCTCTCATCGGTTTGACATCTAGTTAGAAGAAAAGATGAATATAATAAGTAAAATAGTATATAATAACAAAAAATACAAAAATAGCGAGTATTAATTAAGTGCTTCTAATAAAAACTGTAAAATGATTCATCTATCGTTAATCCAACAGCAATACTTGAAGTGAGCCAATATAAAAAAAAATAAAAAAAAAGTCGGCTAGGAAAGCAGACCACAGGGATTTCTACCAAGTCATTATCTACTACCACTAAATGCTTGTCTTATACGCCATATATGATAGTGTTTAAGGCGTTTACAAGTCAGATTTTGTTACCATATCATCCGGAAATATTTCAGGGATCTGAATTCAGGCTTACTGAGCCTCAGATCTCTGGCGCTTCATATTTTGATGGATAGGCTCCTTCACCTACAAAAGAAGAAAATTGCTTTCAGATTACAGGCATGTCCAAATTACTTGAAGGCTTTTAATAACACCAAGGTGAGTTTGATGGTGTAAAAAAGAAAAGAAACAAAAATATTTGAATTAAAATAAAAAGATAAAGATATGAGACTCACGTTAATTTTTAAAATTTTTCCATCATTTCCTCTCTTTTCTTTTCTAACCATATAAAGGATTAAAGAAAATATCACTATAAGGAATAAAGAAGCCTCAACATACCGCGCTAGTTTTCCTTGGTCGTTTGTCTTGGGAAGACTTGCTGCATATAATTGTATCAGCTTCGTCCCCTTGATTTTCAATTCCGTTTGTTCTGCCGTTCTCTTTGCCTTGCGCAAAACTCTCTCTTGAGATAACTGGCTGCACAATTTCAAAATAAATCACATCATATAAGCAAAACATTCGACTATATAGAAACTGGAAATTTGATCAATGTTACTAGTCTCAACCCTGCTTATAGGGGTGTTCCCGGGCTCTTTTGCCTTTGTCGTTTTCTGTCCACTCCCGGAGTCACTATAGTTTGTCTCCGATGTCACTTTCATTCGTGTTAAATCTGATCCGATGGAGTGGAGAACCCCACATGTAGACACGTCATAGTTGCTTCCTGATTAACAAGAAAGCATAAGAAAGTTGTAAGTTGACCAAGTACCAATATCGAAAAGCTGTGGATTTGAAATACTGAATACTAACTGCCTTAATCCATCACCATTTAAACGGAAACCAGTTTTTTTGAACTTGCTGTTTGGTTCACAGTGATCAACATCCTGTGAAATTTGGAAACGTTAAATTGGTAAACAACTAAACATGCATTAAAATAAGTGGTGATATGAACCCCAATTGTACCATAGCTTCCGTAGCACTTAGAGCTTTCTGGACTTCAATGAATTTCCTTTCAGTTAACTCAGAATGGATAACACGTTTCCCTGACGTACAGCGGGCATAAAAAGAACCAGGGAAAAACAGAAAGAGAAAAGAGAAGGATTTGTTAGTGTGTGTTTGGTTCCACAATTAGACGCACCTAAATCACATCAAATATTCAAATTATCGTTTAATGCAGAAGTTACTATTGGAAGATGTCAAATACGCATTTATCATGTAACAAATGCAGAACAAAACACGCAAGTAATTTGATACCCAATCTTTTGCTTCCTTTGGGTTCAACAAACCCATCCCGCACCATTTTATCTAGTATCTTTCGTGCTGCTGCCTGGTTTACTTCTCCCTCAAGCAAGCTTTGAAGCTTAGTGACTGAAACGTGTGTCACGGGAAGAACATGATAGAGAGCCTGCGATATTTACTCCCAAGTTAGGATATCCTATAACGTAAACATATTATCACTGTTTCATATAACTAAACATCTCCTATCATAAGTCAATAATTTTAGAGATCCATGATCATATTTCACGTACTCCCACTCTTCAGATTCGCATGGTGTTTTCGAAGATAGAGATTATTCACAATAAGTAACGACTTTAGTTTTTTATAGGATACTATTAAATATTTGCAGCATCTTGCACAAATCTTTGACTTCATTGCACAATTCATTTCAAATCGGTATTACGAGTGCACTTAGGCACAAGAAACGTCACTTTTATACTTGAGCTGTAGAGCACTCATTGTGAACAAACGTGACATATATTACAAGTCTGCAAAGAGACAAAGAACCTCATAGATAACACCAATAAAAAAAGGAAAAATAAAACTCACTTTCATGTATATGCGATCTTCAAACTGCAAACCCCTGTCAAAGACTTGAGGAATTTGACCGTCAATTTCTTCTTTCACAACGGGGAACTCATATTCTAGGTTCTGACATTGCAATTTCATCAGTAAGGGGGCAAAAAAGAAAAAACTACTTATTGGAAATCAATGGATAAATATCAGAAAGATTTATACCAATAAATCATAAACAATCATATAAGTAAACTTGAAATCACACCTTAACTCAAAATCTTAATATTATTTAGATTTATAAAAAAATTTCCTCACATATATAATGTTCAACTTTTCCATTCTTATTCGATATAAAACTTTCCCTCACACTTGTAATCCAGCACTACTTGAACCAAAGAAAAGGGTTAGGGCCAATTTAGAAAAAAATCAACCTTGTCCTTGTTAATGGCGTAGGTTTCCTTCCCTGTCTTTGATAGCACACCTTCCTCAACAAGCTTCTCCATGATCTCTGAAGAACCAAGCAAAATCAGGCGAAAGAGAAATAAAGTTTGAAAGTGATAAAATCTGCAGAACAGCTCGAACATTATAATAACGTTCATACCTTCGGTTAGAACCTGCAAGTAAAACAATTCAACTGAAATTATATTTGGCAAAAGATGAGAAAAGAAACTAAAATTGTGGTTAGATCATAATGGCTAAACAAAAACTTCATCTGAATAAAAGTGTCAAGGAAAAAATAAGTACCACGGAAATGTCTGGAAAATTCGATAGAACGTCATTAAGCTCGATAGTGTCACAGTGACAACAGTTGATCCACTCCTTGACCCGGACCAGTTGTTGCTCATCTTCCACCGGGTCCTGGGTATTGTCTGAACATAACATAGATCATTAAATATTCTGAGTTATAGGTTAGTAACTGAATTAGCAATTTTAAAGAACCAGAAAAAATAATTGTGTGGAGCCAATAAGAATATGGAAAATATGATTCCTCGGTGGGTTGAATTTTATATAAACACATCGTGTACACACAAACTTTTCTCAAAGAAAGCAAAAAGACATAATTTACCTTCATCAATCATGCCATTATCTTCCTGCTCTTGCTCTTTATCTGTCATTGTTTACATATTAAAAGAAGGTAATGGAGAAAATGGAGATGTGCAATAAAAAAAAAAGATTCTAGTTACGTATTGGAGCAACTATATATCGATTCCCTTGAGTAAGATCAACCTGAAAATGGTGAAATACTAAATTTAAGTAACACGATTATATCAATGGCAAGTCAGTCAGTTTCCTCACTAAAATCTTAATAGCAATGGCCACATCAAGCAACATCCTCGTTTACCTCACTGTCAGTATCATAATACTCATTCTGTTGCATGGAATCATCTCCAGCGCTCAAATCGTCTTGGATTCCCTCATTATCATCCTCACAAGGATCGAGCACACTCTTCACCTATAAAATTGAATAAGAAAAGATAAGAAATAGATTTAAAGCATAGCTGGGAACACGATATCCTTCCATTACCTTCAGAGCTAACACAAAGTGCTTGCTGTTTACATTGCCAACCTCCATTTTCAATGGATTCTTCTCCCATGGATGATAAGCTTCTTCATCAGTGCATCCCTTGAAGAAAGGAGGCTCATAATCAGCTGGCTGCAGGATAAAACAATTATATTGTCAAATCACCCTAGCTATAAGTCAGCCCTTTGCTTTGGCATAACAGAATGCTAAAATAATCACCAGTTGCATAGCAAGGTATGCACTTCAAGTCTGGGCACAGCAGAAATTCATAGAAAGGATAAAAGGAACCGAGATTTCCTATTCATGTTAAAGAACATACCGTCACATCATCATAGTAGAGGAGCTTCATCAGAATAGTGCGCTGGGGAAAGAATGTAGAAATCA
Source organism: Glycine latifolia (assembly GCA_013407115.1). Lineage (NCBI taxonomy): Eukaryota > Viridiplantae > Streptophyta > Magnoliopsida > Fabales > Fabaceae > Glycine > Glycine latifolia. The sequence goes on from CM023958.1 coordinate 604,042, forward strand.
GAGTTTGTATGAATACTTAAACTTGAAGAGAGTATATTATGAAATTATCATTCGGAGCATTCGAATTTCTTTACCTCTTCTGGCATTTTCTCCAGAGTTCTCATCAACTGAACCAGAGTTCGGATCATCTTACACGCAGAACTCCTGGAGATTACACCGAATACAAACAATATTAGTTTAATTAGTGAGTTAACATGATAAAATCACTTCAGATCTAAATTATATTCTCTTTTGCAACATCAACCTCATCTGCTGGGGAGTAATTTCTGTAGTCGAGTTGTACTTGAAGGTCCCCCGATTCTTTTTGCTTCCAGTGCGGTTGATATTCATCGACACCTCTTGGTTGTCAGAACTGGAATAGCTAAATGAAACTGCACGATGAAACTAACATTTATGAATCCTCCACAAATGACTCGAGTTAAATCAATATAGAATCCACATTTTGCCACTTGATTATAGCACTCATTCTTAAAGTGTTAAGTAGGTGGCATTCTCTTCCTGTTAAAACATTAAGTTACGTGGGATTCAGTTAACTACAGTTTCCAAATTGCGGCATATTAACACCTCTAACCAAAATTGCAAGCAGATGTGTTAAAGCCTTACATGCATATTCCTCAATCATTGGTCCGTCTACTGCTTCGCACACACAGAACAGAAGCGTCTTCAGGTATTTCTTCTGTAAAGCATCGTATACACCTGCAAAATAAATAGGATAGAAAAGAAAAAAATAACGCATCGCAAGCAACACCAAATCGCCACTAGAAGTGCAGTTAGACAATAGCTTAATCGTGCCTTTCTCCATCCAATCAATCAATCTGCGAGACTCGGCATCCACTGGCATAAGTTTTTTTATCTTCATCTCTGTCATTTCAAGCATATATAGTTTTAGATGCAATTCACTCAGCGATAAATATTAGAAGATTCAGTTAAAAATAAATAAAACGTAAAATGACTGGAGTACTAGAACCAGGTTTTACCTAACGCGGGAACAGACTTATCATTAAAATACTTCTCAGGAAATAGTCCTCTGATATAACTGATGTTGAATATGGCAATTCGGAGCAGGTTCCTCGTCTTGCAAATGAAATTTGAAATTAGATAATGAAAATACGGTGATTCAGACTCTGGATTAGTTTACTAAATCCTCTCAAATTGAAGTAACAGGTGGACGAACATTTCTCCATATGACTTGATTAAATTAAACTTCGTATAGCAAACATTACATTTTCTCAGAAATACTAAAGGCAACTAGGTGCTGAAATTAAAGCTACACCAACTTTCAGTTTCAGATCTGGTTTCATCCTAATGATAATACACGGAACTAAATAGCAAGTTTCTGTGTCTAAGACGAATCAAATTATTTTTACTGAATCAAAAATCTTCGGTGACACATTCTATAGATCGACAAATGAAATCCTCTCAGGTGTAGAATTTGATAAGTGAAAGAAATATAACGACTATATAATATTGAAAACTAAATTTAGAGAAGAAATTTAAAATGCATAAAAGCAATAAATGATCAACAGGAAATGCAGCAGTGGAAGAGCAAAGAGAACTCTCGAACGAACAAAAATAGTACCAGATATTCAGATCCATAGGATTTAAGGCAGATTAGATTAAAATATGTAATATAAGAAATGCGTGAAGCAAAATGACAGTTAAGTACGAGAAGAAGTGAATCCTGCTCGGTGATTTCAGCTTCCTTAACTTTCTGTGCAACGACCTGAGATAACGAAATGGAAAATTAAGAAACTCTGAGAGAGAGGAAGAAGATGAAGAAGAAGAGAAAGGAATAGAAGAATCGAAGAGGCTTATGGTCTCACCATGGTAGTGGAATTCCAGAGTCGCAAACTCAAAGTGAGAGAAGAGTGTGTTTCACTTCGTTATGAAAAAAATTTGAATGAGGAATGTAGCGGTAGGGGATGAAAGTATTTATAGGCCGCGCAAGATGGCAATGCCGTTGGTGTGAGTGAGTGCTGAAAGTTTCCTTCAGATTCTGTTACGCTATGGAATTTGATTTTTTGTCACGCAAATTCGGTGAGCTAATTGGCGCCAAAAGAAATAGAGAAATTGTAGTTTGTTTTGGTTTTAGAGTGTTCACAGGTAGAGGTGGGTTAGGTTTTACATCTTTTTATAGATTTAAATTAATCCGATAAATGAATTAGATTGACTTAGATTAATGTAAATATTTAAATATTATTATTTTATAAAAATTTAGAATAATAAAAAATTTTAAGTTTTAGAAATATATAATGGCTATATATACTTAAAAGAAATCACAGTATGATAATATTTGACTAATAGAATTAATGATTTTAATATTAATATAATATTTTTATTTTAAATAAAAATAAATTATTGTATTAAGATAAGAAAACGTAAATAAAATTAAAAAAAAGATAAAAATAACTTAAAAAGGAAAAAAAATAGTATAAGTTGAGTAAGGTATTATTTAATAGTTTAATAAATTAAAAATTAATGTATTTTGTATTTAATAATTAATTTATATATAATAATTAATTTAAGTTTATTGTGTTTGTTGAGTAAAAAAAATTATATGATAAGAGTTGGGTTAAATTAAAATAATAGAATCTATTATCATGAATTTATGATCAATCTTAATTTGATGGTATTAAATTAGATCCAAATACCTTGAAAAAAACCTCCAATATGATTGGGTGAACGCTCACTATCGTTTTTCGTTTCGTTTGTTAGGCCTCGAATTTCTTGCAAGCGGCAACATCCTTCATTCCTTGTCTTAATTTGACCACAGGCGTGTTGTCCCTGTGTCCCCATGAACTATGCAATTCATTGCACTACATGTCCGGCTTCAGAAAAAGAATATGTGTGTGGCATTTAATTAATGCATGCATTTCTAGTGGATTAATTGCTCGAGTAATGTTTGAAATTAATGTATGATGGACATGAAGAAGGGCAATTAAATATCATGGACTAATACCCGCGGTGGGGGGAAGGGGTTTTTTTTTTTTTTTTTAAAAGGGGGGGGGGGGGGGGGGGTTGAACTTTGAAGAAATGCATTTCATCAAGTTCTGATTCATTTTTTTTTATTCGTCAAACTACCCCCGGTAACATATGAAGACTGATCTGCTTATATGTGAGACTTTTTTTTTAAGATGCCAATATGTTAGACTTGAAAACACATTATATGAATACTTTTTTTTACCTATAATATATCTTAATATCTTTTGTATTTTTGCAATTAAACGAGATGGTTAAATAGGTAATAATCTTATCAAAATCTATGTGGAGAGCTTAGCATGTGAACATTATCAATTAAAAAAATAAGCATACAAAAAGCTTTATAAAACATAAAAAGTTTCATATGCCTTTTTAAATAATCATGAAAAAAAATTATAGTAAAAGGTAATATTTTTATCCTTTTTTATCTACAGTGAACATAGTTCATTACCGAGAAGTATAACTTAATTTACGAATAGTGTTTTTTATTTCGCCAGCAGTAAATTTTCCAAGAACGAAATGAAATTTTAGTTATACATATTTAACGGGGGAAAAGGTAATGAAAATAGCTATTATGCCATTTACTCAACTTATCATGATTATTATGATAGAAAAGGATGTGATTTTTAAAAATAAAAAAAAGGCTAGCATTTATTCAATTAATTGATTTGGATAGAAAAA
>CM023958.1:607801-629604 GCA_013407115.1 Glycine latifolia
GGTAGCGAAATAGGCCACCTAATTCGCCAATGATGGTAGCGAAATTGGCCTCCTGGCCATTGGTTGCTCGCCACGTCATCCTGTGTATTTCGCTGGTATTGGTTGCGAATTACCTGATGTGGCAGTATGGTAAATAATACTGTAGGTGTGACATTTTGGTATATTTTTTGCCAAAACGTGGCAGTTTGGTCGTTGTCTCCGCCATTCATAAAATAGTCAAATTGATTGAATAAAGTGGGAGACGGTGAGATATTGGTCTTCTGGAAGAAAAAAAAAAAAGAAAATTTTTAATTTAATTTTTTAACATGTAAAAAATATAATAAATTAATTATGTAGATAATTTAATTTTATAATTTAATAATAAATTAATTTTATAATTTAATATTAGATTAATTATAAAATATAATTAATTACTAAATTTATCTTTAAACATGATAATTATAAATTTTGTATTTTATATTTTCATATCTTACGGAAACGATTTATGTTTTATTACACTTTCAGAGTTTCACTTTTATCCTAAAATAAAACGTGAAGTGGGCCGTACTGGGCTTTTTCAAATTTCAGCCCAGGCCCAAGAGGTCAAGTCTTTCCCGTGTTTAGTTTAGTGGAGCGGTTTGCGTCTGCAGGAGGTGCAGTTGCAGAGTGAGAGGGGTTTAACGTTTGGCGATCACAGAAGGGGGAATGGAGTTTTCTCAAAATGATTTTGATCGGTTACTGTTATTCGAGCACACGCGAAAGAGCGCTGAAGCAAACTACGCAGAGAATCCTCTAGACGCTGATGTACGTATCGTTCTTCATTATACCCTAATTAACCTTTCTTCATTCTATGAGTTACTTTGCTCATACCGCAGCTGTGCTGTTTCCGAATTTGTGAGGTTTCTGTTGGAAAACAACACAACTAGTATAAAAGACTGTATCTAACTTTTCTCTAAATTGGAAACGCGGTTTGTTGTAGTTATGAGTTTTGTAACCTTGTAGTTTACAAAATAGCTTAGGTTCATTTTACTTGCAGAAGTTGGTAAAACATAAGTATGTTTGAATGTGTATATATCCATGCAGAATCTGACCAAGTGGGGGGGAGCTTTGATCGAGTTGTCATCGTTCCAAGCTCCTGGGGATGCCAAGGCGATGATTGATGGTATATCACGTGTTAAATTGAGCAAAATTTAAAAGTGAATTTCTGTTTTCGAGAAGGTAAGGGCGAGTTACTGTGATTGATTCTTTTGGGTTTTGGTGGGAACCAACCAACTAAACAGATGCCCTCTCAAAGCTGGAGGAGGCTTTGCTGATCAATCCAACTAAGCATGACACTCTTTGGTGCTTGGGAAATGCAAACACATCTTATGCTTTTCTAATCCCTGATATCACTGAGGCAAAGGGTTATTTTGACAAGGCACTTGAGTATTTCCAGAAAGCTGTGGATGAGGTAATGTATTTGCTGTGTTTGTTCCTCTTCGTGTTTATTACAACCATGCTCCTAAATCTACACTTCACTTAGTGGTGGATTCTGAAATTGTAGGATCCTGAGAGTGACCTCTATAGAAAGTCCTTGCAAGTTGCCATTAAGGTAATGGAATTGCTATGGCCATTGTATCAATATTATTTGTGCACTTGATTTTATTCTAATGTTTAAAATTTTGCTGAAAATAGAACCAGCTAAAACTGCCTTGTCTACTCTGGTTTTAGCTGAAAAATATTGGTGTTTTCATGGTTGATGGGAACACAACTTGCTGAGATATATTAGTGTAAACTAGTTCACTATCCATGACAGTGTTTCTGCTGTTCACTACAGGGTCTATCTACGAGGTTTCAATGTTTTATATTGACTGATTTATATGCTATTTAAGATTAAGTAGGTCAAAACAAGATAAATTATTTGGCATGTTTTTTCTATAAATCTCAACGGCTGCTATACTGTATATTTCAGGATTTTTACAGTTAATGTGGTAAACTATAGAGAAAAGGGTTAATTAATATTAAAGCAATTGAAATTGGATTGGAGACAGCAAATATACTTTATAACTTGGTGTGCATCAAAACAGAATACATAGTTTTTGTCATTGTGCCACTGGTGAACACTCGACTGTGTTCTTATCATTCAAAACTGTTTAAATATATAATAAACAATATTAATAATAAAATTCAATTGTTTCTTAAAAATAAGCCTCAAAAAAACAAGAGAGAGAGAGAGAGGTATCGTCTTTTGAGGCATGATACATGCAAATCAACCAATTAAGAGAAAGAAAAGCCATGCAGACAGAGCCTTAAATATCCTCTCAAATTTTGGGTAACCATTTTAAAATGGGAATATCTTAGGGGTGCAATGTGATAATGTTTTCATCATTCCATGGGGATAATTAGATGTCTATACTTAATCTCTATTTTCAAAGGCTATTTTTCAAAATATATATAAAAAAATCTGATTATTTTCCGAAAAGAAAATTGATTTCAAGTTTCAACTCCATTTATTTTTAATAAATTTGTAGTTACTTATTGTCGTGCTGCTCTCCAAGTACATAAAGCCTTGTGTTTTCTTGTGGATGGTTGTGATTTCACATTTAACAACCTTTATTCACATGCTTGATAAATAAATCTTACTGGTGTAGCAACTTTAGTATTATTTGATTTCTTTCCATATGCATTCAGGGCAACTGCTTTCCAGATTCCTTATTTTTTCCGTTAACCTTATATATAAATAACTTGTTCACTATTGTATCTTTTCCACTTTGATGGGTTGCTGTTAACCATGTTTCATAGGCCCCAGAACTACACATGGAGATCCATAAAAATGGGCTTGGTCTGATGAGTAATGCGGGATCCTCTGCTACTTCAAAAGAAAAGGTTGTATATACTGAAATTTCATTGCATTTAATTAAATTTTAGTCATGTACTTACAAATACTAATTGATCACTATAAATCAACTTCAACCTGCTATGTCAAGTTAATGGAAGTGGCTTCTTGATTATTTTAAAATGCTCAAAGTGGCATGAAGTTCTTGTTCTGTGGATACAGCCTTGATTTAGGGCCATTATGCCTCGGATTTTGTGGGTACAAGGCTTCTCATGTTAGCATGTCATTAGAAATTGCATCTTCAACAAATTTTTTATGGTTAGTGTGAACTGTGAAGTAATGTAAACAACACGCCACCATGTATATTAAGAAAGTCTTTCTTGCCTTTTCATTTGGAATAGCATTTGGCACGCTTTTGAGTTGTGTTGGAATTGATTCATGTTCTTGTCTTAGGATTTTGCTAATATTTTACCTTGGGATACAATACCTTGCCTATGACATTTCTATCTGTAAAGCTTGTTTGCATTTTGAGTTAACTGTAGATATAATTTAATTTTATCTCAATAAATAGTTTAGATTGATGTTAGTTTAAATAGATTTGGTAATTTATTTGCATTTATTTTTCTGCTTGTTTGCCTTATATTGTTTGATGACTTCAGGTTTCTATCAAAGTACTGCCACACTATGCTTGGCTCTTTGGCTGCCTATGATAAGGCAGTAAAAATTGATTTTTGTAGTTGCTAACTAGGTTTGTATTGGCCAACTTCGTTTTCTCATATAATTATTTTCCTTCTGTTACTCAGATCCTATGCACTGAGGCTGACCTGCTAAATGTTGATGATGTAGATAACTAGCTATTCTGTCCTTTTAACTAATCGTCTTGTATTTCTAGCTTGCCATATTTTTGGACGTTGAAAAATGATGAAAGTAGCCTTATGGGATTAAATTGTTTGAAAAATTTACTCGTGATTATTTTGTATGAGATTATATGTATTCAATAATCTATAATGCAGAATATTATTTTTTATAATTGATGCATGTCTACTTTAGTCTATTTATAGAATAATTTGTCTGTTTGGCTCATTTCAGGAATTTAAAAGGCAGAAGAGCAATGACTTTAAATATGACATATTTGGATGGATTATTCTTGCAGTGGGTATAGTAGCATGGGTGGGAATGGCCAAATCTAACATTCCCCCGCCACCTCCAAGATAAACATATTTCTTTGATGAATCATTACCAAAGTAATTGGTGATTAGTTATTCACTTTAGATTGGAAGTTGTGAACTAGGTATTGCATTTGTGGTTGGTTTCTACATACTGAGTTCATTTATCATTTACACTTTTCTTTACCGTAAAAAATATTGGTTTTAAGAATTAGCATTTTTAACATATGTTGTCCACTAGTTGTAGCCTTACTGGTTTTAAGAATTAGCTTTTTTGTATGTCTTGTTAACCTCCTTTTGTTATGAATCAAGCTTAAGGCCTAAGTGGACGAAGGATATGATATAGTAAGGTGATGTTTTGATAAACTTTTTCTTAAGTTTTTAACAAGAAAATAAGAAGGGAAAACAAAATAAGTTTCTTTACGCGTTAAAATTATTTTATATATTCTGTCAAAAAAATAAAATTAGCTTATACATAACTAAAAATAACTTTTGAAAAAATTAATGAGAGAATTTTTACAAAATAGATTATGCATGGATGGTATAACTAAGAAGTGAGGAGAGCGGGAACCTCACTCTTCAATCTCTGTAAGTTATATATTTTGTCAGATTTATAAAATTTATGCATGAAACTCATGAGTAATAACAAGACTATTATTATTTCATAATTTTCAAGCAAATTTCATTTGATAATGTTAGGAAAATATCGGATAATCATATAGATACAATTCAATCTATGAATTCAGTCAGAATAACCTTTTTTCTGATCAAAAGAGGTCAATTGATTTAAATAGAGAACGCAAGCGATTCCAAGTAGGTTGACAATGCAAACGTTACCTAGCAAAACAACAGGCCAAGAATAAAGGATCATAAAACAACAGAAACCTGACCTATGAGAAATCAAACTAACTAAATCTATAGTTTGGTAAGCCATAGAGAGATAAGAGTGTATGCACAAGTGTTGTCTTCTCTGAAGATGTGCCCTACCACAAAATGCATGCCCTTAGTTAAGTCTATAGTTACTCCACCTATTCCTCAACTTCCAAGGCACAAGGTCCATGTTTTTTTTAGTATAACTTGATTTAAGCAAAAATATAAGTATTTAAAGTAGTTTTATATTTATTATTTGAACCTGATATCATATATGAAGTTAAAATTATTGGAAATTGATTCAGTGACTTTAGCACAGGAAAGTCACAGTGGGTCCGTGACTTTCTCCTTTTTTTTGGCCATAGATTGTTCTAAGAAAATAATTTTCATTTAATTATCAATTTAGGTTGTATATTTTATATACTTTAAAACTATATAAAAAAATACTAGTGAGAGCGTAGATTAACTAATGTAGAGTCATTTTAATTTATCTATTAGTCAAGTACTGTTTAGATTGTCAGAAAATTTCTTATAATTATTAAATTGATAGAATTTTTTTGACGAAAAATAATTTTTTTTATGCACATCATCAGTATCTTTCATTAGAATCAATGTTGCTTGAGTAGTCTAAGACTGTTATAAAGGATAAAATTCTCTTTAAAACTCACTAGTTAAACTGAAATAAACTCTGTAATAGTTAATTTACAATTTTAATAATACTTTTATGGTATAAAAGTATTAAAAATGTAAAACTAAAGTATTAATTAAGTTTAAAAATATCTTTTTAAAAAGTGACAAAATCTAGACCATCAAATTAATCTAATTGTCTAACATGAGACTTTCCCTCCACAAAGTCATTGAATCTAAACTCAAAACAATCTTGTTCCTGAGGCACTGATTTTTTTTCGCTATTGTTTCTTTCTGCTTCTTTGCTGTTTTAATTTCCCCAACATAAAAATAAATAAAAATTGTGTTAATTGATTTAGGTGCTTAATAGTGAAAATATGAGTGTGTTCCAATACTTGGGTTACATTAATTTATACAAATTGTAACTTAACCATTAACAAAACGAATATCGGATTGCGCATTTGTAATTTAACCATTATCAAATCAGATATCGGAATGCGTACTCATAAATCCAATGAACCTGAACTAGAACAACCTGCCCAATCCATTGACTTGGATCAACTTAGTTAAAACATTTTTTTATGAGTTAAAAACATTTAACAAAGTGTTTTCCAACCCTAACTTAATTTAATTAATTAGCTCAAATTTATTTTTGGTAATTAATTACCTCTAGAAAAAATTATCTTCCTGATTGTATTGGGAGAAACTTGTTAATTCCTTAAAGGCTTCCACTTCCAGAACCACAGAGACAAATTCTTGATAACAATATAAAACCATACGTGATACGTCTGAAGCTTTTTGGATTCGTAATAAAATTTCAAATGGGTTCATGGTTCGTATTTTTGGTCCACATAAACAACAATACATCTATCTATTCATGGTTGCAAGGTCCACCACTTTCTTTTAATGGTAAGAATAATTTGAGGTGTTAAATGTACAGTGGTCACCATGCCATTACTCATCAGGAAAAGTAATCGAATTGGGTCATATGTAATGGCCACTAACATACACATTGGAATTGGAGTACGTACGTGTCTAGCGTATGCCCTTATGATGATATGTAACGTTAAAATGTCAAAAGCTGGCCTAAAGAAGAATCCACTTTAATTTAATTTTTCTTCTAAGCGTTTCCTCCAAATAGTGACTGAGTAAGCAATAGTATTTTCTTTTTCCTCTTCGGACTAATGCAAAAACAACCTGCTTTATTTGCTTTTGTAATAGTTAATAATATGTTTTCTTTGGTTGATTCCTAAGGATTTGGATTTGCGCTAATGCTCCTTCCTTGAGCCTGGGGTTTAATAATCAATAATCATAATCACCTCATTCATCGACCATCTGTTTGGTGCCTTCGTCCAATTATCACTTCACTGCATAAATGATGTATTGTTAGTGGGGCTTCTAAATTTATTTATATGCTATCTAAAAGAAGAGAAAGGGACCCTCAATACAACGATAACAAGAATGACTAGATTCATAGGTGAGGGTGGAGCCACGCGTTCTTTTACACATTTATAAGTGGAGAGGGGTCAATCAGGAAATTTAAATGACTTTAATTGATTGTATTATTATTTTTCTACTTGAAAGATGGTAAAACTTATTTGCTTCATTTTTAAGTTATTTGATTTTATTAAGTATATATCTTTTTTGTTTAACCAAAAATATGAGACTTTTTATTGGCTCTCAGTTAATCATCTCTCACCGGATTATTCATTTTGGAGTAAAATGATACTTCTAATTGTTATTTGCTTCATTTTTAAATTATTTGATTTTCTTAATTATATTTTTATTATGCAAATTTATGTCATGTGATAATGTGTATTTGACTCTGAATAAGACTTAATTCTAATTAATAAATACACAAGCTCAGTTATATGTATAAGCTAACTTATATTTTTACACAGTAAATACCTAAGCTTTGATCAATCTTAGTCTAAAAAAGATTATTAGCTCTTATTAGAACCATATATAAATACAAAGGTGAAAGAGAAAGAAAAACAAAACAAAACAGAGAAGAGAGATCTCTAACCTAACCATACCAAGAGTTGTCCAAGTGGTAAAAGTACTATTTCTTCAATGTTTTTAAGCATTTTTTATATATAAAAATAATTACAATAATCACATTAAAATTATAACTTATAATTTCATGCATATTACTTAAATATCTCACCATCAGGCAGACTATGGTGGTTCAACTTTTTTTTATAATTAAGGTTTTAAAACTGAGCCTAATACATAATAAAATAAAATAAAAAATTGTGAGCTAGCTTACTAACGAAAGTTTAAAGGTAAAATAAAATATACTAAACTACTCTTTTAATGCTCCACTAATATTGCATATTTTACAACATGATCTTTGCTTCTTTGATTCCTACCTTTAGTTAATTAATTTTAATTAGATTTCATTTCATCCCAAGCTAATATTATCTTTTAATACACAGATAATAATAATATAACAAAAATATTTAAAAAAATGTAATCTCTTTAAGAAAAATCTAAAATTTCCTAAAATTATGTAATTTCAATTCTCAACCTCCAATGCCAATTATATTAATAAAAAATGCATTAATTATATGCAGCAAATTCAATTCTAAAAATTAATAAGTGTAAAAATGCCCAATGCCTATTTTTTCACTAGTAACAATAAAGGACTTGACATGAAACAAATAGGGGAATACGTTAAATTTGTTTTATAAAAGATATATATCTACAGTCATTTCTCCAAATAAACCTCAAAATAAAATAAATATATACTATGAGCTGACTGCGGCACTGTCTGTCAATATGCTCCAAAAGCCTCCATAACTAAAGAATTAACAGTGTTATTCCCCAGCTGGGTCGCTAGGGTATCCACTAGCCTTGGAAAATTTATTGTATGGATATGGAAGCAAGGATAATATGCAACCACGAACCTACCTACCAAATGATCAATGACCATATATAAACGATTTCATTTGTGATGTTGACATAGGAGGCACCACTACCTGATAACTAGCCACAAGTCAAGTCAGGTTTCGAGCTAAAAAGTGTTATTGATATTAAATATGATAAAAAAACGTTTTTTTTCTTCTTGTGAGCCAAACGTGTGTTTTGATAGTATTTAAAATCATGATAGATCTTATCTTGATTTTGAACAAATTTATGTGTTTGGATTGTTTTGAAAATTATAATAAAATTAATAATGATGCATAAAAATCATGATAGAGTCGAAACAAATAGGAATAAATTATACTTATACTAAAATCAATTTTACAATAATCAATTATATAAAATTAATTTTAATCAAAATCATCATCAATTCAAACACACACTTAAAATGTTGGATGAGAGAAAAAGTTACTCAATTCCAGGATAAAGACACACGCCATTGGCTTAACCAAAGTATCATATTACAACCAGTAAATTAATTTTCACTAATTAACAGGACTTGAATTCAAGCTAGGCATGTTTATAATAGGAAGTTGAGCAAATTTTAATTAGCGCATATATAAAAAACTTAGTCTTCACCACCTATTTTGAGCTTAAAAATAATTAGTTTGATATGAAAATCTTTATAGTCATGTGTTCTGAGGTTCATTTATCATCCCCATTCTTTTAAACAAAAAAATGTTGAATTATATATAAAATTATGTAGAGTAAGCTTGCATAGTGTATATTTTTTACCGTCCCTGTTTTTTAAATATAAACAAATGCATATTATTTTAACTTTTAAGAAAATATTCCATGAAGTGCATACAAAAAAACAATTTTGAAACAGCACCACACTGTTGTAATTAAACTTTGATAGCTAACAAAGTAGACGAGTAGAATTTTTTTTTTCATTCTAGAAGTTTTTTTTTTCACAGATCAAAGATTACATGTGTTTTCAAACTACTGAATGAATGAGATATTAATCTACTTATGATATATGGTTGTCACTGACTATATTAGAAATAGAACATAGAACAGAGATACTCTTATTAAATAAATTGATATCTTACATATAAATACAGGAAAAACTTATATCACAGTATCAATCCTTTCTGTTAAGCGTGATGAAGTTGAGGATATGCATGTATCTGCTGATTGCTCACGCTGCAGTATTGAAAGTGCCAGACTTTAATTGTGTTTGTAATATTCAGAGCTGAAAATATGACTATATATATATATATATATTACATTTGATCACCAAAAAGTATATTATACATTTTAAGATTTCCAGTATATATGGCAATGAAAATAATATCATGGCATATCATTGTAAAGCATGTTTTTTGATTAAGTAAAGAAAAAACATGTGATCAGATTATATATGCCAAACAGCTTGCGCTAAAAAAGAATCTTAGGATATATCAAGAATAAAAGTTGATTTTCATATGGCTATTATATATCTGGACACTGTTGATAAACATTAATTTTATTTGACCGTGTCTCTCACTCCACGGTATTTTTTTTTTTTAACAAACGAGTGGGCACACAGGTACAGTGTACTACTGTCTAGGTAAAGCCCACCTTGACTAAGATAATTAATAATGCATATATCTGTTGAAGACAGAAGAATTATATAAAGTCCTTGACTGATGAAGTAGCTAGAAGACACATACTCCATTATGTGTTAGTGTTATATTAATATAATTTATGCATAGATGATATTTATAAATAAATAAATAAATAAAGTGGCACAGGAATCCTACCCATGTTGTTTCTGGGTTCTGGCTCATATTACGCCTGCTATATGCTATAGGCATCAGGCAAGTGGAAACTTTATACATTAATCAACCATATATGTCAGGGATTGATCGAGCTCGAAGGAAAGTATCACACTATCATTCTTTTTATACAAATTGATCTTGTGCAGAATATCACACATATCAAATCTCTTGTGTAAAATTCGAATCAATATATACATATATATATGTGTGTGTTAAAAGAAAAGTAGATAATGCGACTTCGTACTAATTTTTGTGACATGAGAATCTCAGTAGGAAAGCATTCAACATTTTATATTTGTTCATTCTCTGCCTCCAAAGCAACTAACAGAGGCAGCAGAGAGACTGTATAACTTGTGCTCATTGTCGACCATGCACCTATGGTCTTAAAAAATAATCAAATGATTATGTTACGACATTAATTCGTTGCTTACAAAGTGATTATTGTTAATTAGATGTGATTGATGTGGTACCGTTAGCATTAACAACCGAATCATGTTCCACAACTAACTAATTAGTAATTAACCTTTAAGCTTATCCGACTTATCCGATTGTGTGCTTGATTAACCCATTGTTAAATATGAAGTTTCTGTATTTTAGGGATATATATTCCAGCAATAGGGGTATTTAATGATCTGCTTCGAGCGAATGACTCATCTTATTCGTGAAAGTAACTTGCATCCATGTTAATTTAATTATTCATTTTTTTTGTAAAGCTTTAATTATTCGCGACGAAACAAGATTTGTAGAGGACTCCTTTCAACTAGTAAATTACCTGACTTGGTTCCCTGTTCCTTATGTGTTATCTAAATGAGAAATTTGTTACAAAAATATTATAACCAACGTATAGTGCTAGTGTACTACAAATTTCCAAAGTTCCTATTATTAAAATACTAAAAGTCATTATCCTTAGCCTTATAGCCGTGGAGCGTGCAAGTGAAGTGCTTAACCATGGTTATCTAATTAACCATAGATCCTTAACCTTAGTCACTTCCAAAAGTCTATATATATCATGCACCTCACATGTTGTAACCCACGACTATCATTCCCTCTTATACTTCCCCTCCTCAACTTTGTTTTGTTTTTCATATACTCTTTTTGAATCATCTTACGTATTCTCCCCTTCCTAATCATGATTCCAACACTTGTATGTCTTGGCACAACAATATTCCAAAACACCTTATCTTCTTACTCTTGGTCTTTCATCACTCTCTTTCTCTCCACGTCACTCGCCCTTCTTGCTATTTCCCTTAACCATTGGCTTGTTCCCGGAGGTTTTGCATGGAGGAAGTATGACAACCATTACAAAAACCATGCAAAACTCTCTGGCCCAATGGGTTGGCCCATATTGGGGATTTTACCTGCGATGGGCCCTCTGGCCCATAGAAAACTTGCTGCCATGGCCACTTCACTAAAGGCAAAAAGGCTTATGGTATTAAGTTTGGGAACAAACCCAATTGTTATCAGCAGCCACCCAGATACCGCAAGAGAAATTCTATGTGGGTCGGGCTTTGCAGATCGACCCATTAAAGAATCGGCCAAAATGCTCATGTTTGAGCGTGCCATTGGATTTGCTCCATATGGGACTTATTGGCGTCACCTACGTAAAGTGACAGCCACACACATGTTTTCTCCAAAGAGGATTTCCGACTTGGAAAGTCTTCGACAACACATGGCTTTTGAAATGGTGACGAGGGCGTGGAAGGAGATGGGGGACAAAGGGGTGGTAGATGTTCGAGGCATATTATATGAAGGGTCTTTGAGCCATATGTTGGAGAGTGTGTTTGGTATTAATAATTCTTTGGGATCAGAAACAAAGGAGTTGTTGGGAGATATGGTTAAGGAAGGGTATGACTTGATTTCCAAGTTTAATTGGGCAGATTATTTTCCCTTCAGATTTTTGGATTTCCATGGTGTCAAGAGAAGGTGTCATACATTGGCAACTAAGGTTAATAGTGTGGTGGGTCAAATTGTGGAAGAAAGAAAAAAATCTGGGGAATTTGCTGGACAAAATGATTTTCTCAGTGCTTTATTATCGTTGCCTGAAGAGGAAAAGATAGGTAATTCAGATGTAGTTGCTATCTTATGGGTAAGTACACCATTTTCTTGTCAAACACATGCATGTATTGATAAGTTTTGCTAGTATAAATATTCTAAATTTCACATTCATGCTCTAAATTAATTTTGGATTACTACACGTTTACAATTCTAACCAACATTTATGCGATAAGTAATGAAGATTTTTAATTTAAAAGACAAAAAAAAAAAAAATAACACTTAATCACATGCGCGGCATAAATAGTGGTTAAGACAATAGTGATTTAGGACAATATAATAATTTTTCTACTGAAAAAGTTTTATTGTGTATAAAAACTTATATATTACAGCCTTATTCTTTGTGCTTTATGCAGGAAATGATATTTCGAGGAACAGACACAGTTGCTATACTTCTAGAATGGATTATGGCCATGATGGTGTTACACCAAGATGTACAAATGAAAGCCCGTCAAGAGATCGACTCATGCATTAGCCATAAAGATCACGTGCAAGACTCAGACATTCCAAACCTCCCTTACCTTCAAGCCATTGTGAAGGAGGTTCTTCGATTGCACCCACCAGGCCCATTACTTTCTTGGGCTCGTCTCGCAATCCATGATGTCCATGTGGACAAGGTCATCATGCCAGCTGGAACAACCGCAATGGTTAACATGTGGGCTATATCACATGACTCATCTATTTGGGAGGACCCATGGGCCTTTAAGCCTGAACGGTTTTTGATAGAAGACGTGTCGATCATGGGGTCGGACATGAAACTTGCACCATTTGGTGCAGGACGTAGGGTGTGCCCAGGAAAAACATTGGGCTTAGCCACCGTTCATTTATGGCTTGCACAACTTCTTCACCATTTCATATGGGTTCCAGTGCAGCCAGTGGATCTTTCAGAATGCCTCAAGCTTTCACTCGAAATGAAAAAGCCTTTACGATGCCAAGTGATTCGTAGGCACAACACCATAAGCTCTTGAACTCAGCTGGGTAAAATAATGCGCAATAAAGGATATCATTGTTAATGTAACTTTTGGGATAAAAAAGGTCTTTGACTAAGGTAAAAGTTATGTAATCTTGAAGACAATTATTAGGTTCGAATAATGAGTTGAGTTCAATATAGTTGAAGAAATTAACTAGTAAATTAATTAATACTATCTATCTTTGAAAGTACACCATGTATGCTGTTGGATCTAATAAAGTTGCATGTTTTGGTATGTCTTGTTGCCCCTCCCTTCAGATTTTGTTTAAGTTCGAATAGTGTTTCGTAAATAGGGGTGAAAATAGGTTAGGCCAGACTTTAGCAAATCTGAATCTGACCTGCATCATTATCATTAAGCCTAAGTCTAACTTGTTATATGTTAAAAATAATTTATTAAGGCTTGAGCCTTGGCTTGAAAGCCTGTATACAACCTCTGATTAAATAAAAATAAATAATTAAAAGTAAAAAATAATATAATAAAGACACATAGATCTCTTTTAATTTGTGCATGAAAAAAAAATTAAAATTAATTAGAGCACTTTTAAGTATTTAACAAAATATTATAAACAAAATAAGTAAGTTAAATAAAATACCATAAGTTTCATTCAATAATTTAGTCTTAATGCCAAATAATAAAATAAATAATAAATAAGAACCAAGACAAGTTAAACACAATGACGAATAAATTTTTTAATTCCCAAGCCATCTCCCAAATATGAAAAAATATTTTTTTAGGAAATTTAATTTTACAAAACACTTTAAATCAATTTAGAAAAGTTAAAGAAATAATTTTTAAATAGAAAATATATCAACATCTTATTTATATTTCTAAATAAGTAATAATCATTTTATGATATTTTTAAGATGATTTTTTTGAAATGGTTGATCATCCATCTTCATAATAAGGAAAAATATTTTTAGAAAAATAAATATATTATTTTTAAGTTTTAATATATATATATATATATATATATATATATATATATATATATATTAAATAGGTCAACCTCATAGGCCTAACAGACTATTTTAAAAGCTTGAACTTGACCTTTTTATTTAAACAGACTTTTCAAAAAGTCTTAACCTGACCTTTATAATAATCAAATTAGGCCAGACTGGACCTTAAATAGTCAGGCCAAGGCCCCTGTTAGATTATTTGACACATTAATAAGGCTACTAGCATATTATCTAATATATTATTTAACATTAGTTAAAATTTATTAAATCATTTGTGAAACTTTGTTAAACAAGAAATGAAACTATTTATAATAAATTATAATCAATAATAAAAATATATGAGATCGTGTGTAGTTACTATTTTTCATGGGTTAAATTAATGGAACCTGGAGGCTGCAATACAACTTTTATAATATTTTAATGATAACTCTAAGTCATCTTACAACTTCAGTATAAATAAATAAAATAATCTCACAACATCATCTTACATTACTGTCTTACTTTTTTTGTACGATATATATTCAATATATTAAATATTTATTTTGTTTAATTCTTTATTCATAGAGTAATAGAAAAAAATTAGGAAAATTTGTTAGAGGATGTATATAACATCACTCGCAATTAAAAATAAATTATCCAGTAGTTATTGCATGTGTATTTTTTAAACTCAAATGAGATTTTAAATTATAAATAAGTAAAGAGATAATATTTGATCAAGAGGAAAAAAAACACCAATTTCAACGAGGTTTTATAATGTGATTATTTATAGGAATTACAAGTGAGATGAAAATAAATAGTAGTCATGTACTTGTAACCCATCAACACTAATGTCTCTTTTTAGATAAATTATTAAATGATCTAATACCATTACGCCCTTTATAATCTCAACTAATAATTTTATACTTAACATTCTTGTAGTTATTGTAGGAGCGAAAGCCCCTTCATCTCCTTGACCTCGTGCTCCTTTTCATGTTTTGGAGTTAAGACTTAAAATTTCATTGTGTACTAAAAATGGGAGAGGGGGTTAAGAGAAGAAGAAAGGGATGTGTGGAATTCCATATTTCAAATTTTCACCTCAAATAATAAAATGATGATACTATTATTTTCTCTCTCCAAGTTTTATTAATTAACATTGGTAAATAAAGATAATATTGATTAATATCATTCAATATTTAATTTTGAATTTTTTTTTATTTTGTTCAATGCTGTATTTTAGCCTTTTTTTTGTTAATATTTTCATATTACAATGCTATTTTTTATCCATTATACTATTTGTCTGTTAAAGAAACCATTATACTATTTGCACTATTTAGATTATTATTCCAATACTATACTTCAAGATATTAATATTGATAAATGTTAGTCTTATTTTATTTTTATTTATATTGCACCGCTTGTTTGAACCATTTATTTATATTTTTCATTTTATTATTTCAGCATTATATTTTAAAATATTTTTACCATTATACTAATTAAAAAAACAAAAGTATGATGTCTAATTAAAAGTATTCTATTTTCACTTTATTTTGATTTTGATTGATTTTTTTAAGATATAGTAAAAGATTAATAAATGAAAACACAATATGAAAAATGTAATAATTTAAAGATTTTTTAAATTAAAATAATTGATTTTTTATACAACTACAGTGATTTAAAATTAATTAAAACTAAAATTATAATTATCTCAAAATATATTTTTATCAGTAAAATAAAATTAAAATTTATATAAAAATAACACATAAACATATTATTTTATATTTATCAGTTACTCCAAGAAATAATTTTATTTCTTTCATCTCACTCTTCATTTCTCTTATTTCTTCTAACTAATATTTAAACAATCATCTCACTTTCTATTATTTTTCTCTTCTTCTCATTTTCTCTTTATTTTTTTTTCTTATTAACCAAACAAAGTGTGAAATTTCATCTGCAAGGGTCCGATCAGTTGTAGTAAAAAAGAATTAAAAAAATGAAATAAATAATAAAATAATATAAAATTCATATTTTTACACTTTAATTTAAATCTTTTCATTTCAATTTATTTTTATTTTATTTCATTCCACTTTATCGAACAAAACTTAAAAATGAGGAAGGTTCAATTTTCTCTAAACTCCTCGGTAGGTAGATAAAAAGAGAAATTAAATCCCTAAGCATTTGCGAAAATTTCTAATCGCTTTTGGTTAGATTCACATTCACAATATCTGTTAGTTGAGGTCTCCGTGACAATTTCAGGGAAGATGAGAGCATAAAAAAGTAAATTAAGAGGAATTGAATGAATCTGGTTTTGAAATTCAAAATCACACAAGCAACGAGGTTATTAGCACCGTGATCGTGATTCCGTGGCTGTCACTTCCCCGGAACGGCCAAGATCTATTGTGATCTAGACACGTGTCGACCCATATAAGCGAGTAAGCACCCTACAAACTACCTAGCGCGTACGTTTTTCAGCGTGTGAGAAAAGAAGAAGCATTGCAATTTGCAAATATCGGTGGACAAGAATAAATATTTTATTTTAATTAATTAATTAATATTATTTAATAAATTTCAGTCTGCATTATTATTTATCGATACATCCTTCGTGCCGATAAAAATAATTTTCCATCCTCGATTGTTTTCGTTTCCCTCTCACTTTTCTCATTGGAGGGAAAACATCCAAAAAAAAATTTCGGGCAGAGAAGAATATAGCTTCTTCTTCCACCAGTAAACAAATCTAGGGTTTTAGTCTCTTCCTTCAGCTTATTTACTGTGAGTTGATTCCTTCTCTTCCTTTTGCTCTTTGATTAGTTTTCTCTGGTTATAGGAAAAGCCACTGTGAATGCATTGCTTGCCGTCAGAGCCCATCGCTTTTGATTTTCATATCAGATATCTATGATTTGAGCTGAGCTTCTTCGGTTAGCGCACGCTCGTGTCTTGTAGTTGTTGTATGTCAGGGTCTGTTGTGTTTTTAGGGTTTTGGGCGACTTGAATGTGAAGGTTCGGTTTTATCTGTTCCTTATTCTGTTTGATGCTCAGATTTTGGTTACTGATATCCCGATTGATGCCGGGTAATTGATTTGGTGTGCTTCGTAGTTGCGAGATACTCTAATTGAGGGTGTGGAGTTCTGTTAATTCGGTAGCCTCGTGTGCGGAACGTGTGACTAATTCGTTAAACGTTTAGTTAATGTGATGATGTATGAATAGCTCTTGTGGTTGCTTTGGAACAAATTTTGAGTGTGAACATGTGTTTTTTTTTCCCTGCTTTTATTCTTTCCGATATTAATTGTGTGAATTGTAGTCCTATGCGACTAATCTAGTTTTAGATGTGAACTTAGAAGTTAGAGCTCTGAAACTTTAAGCTGTTATGAATATTCATTATGTTTTTTTAGCAACATGCGAAAAGCGTTGCTTAGTATAGAGTTTTGGATTTGGCAAGGATCTAGCCTTTTAGTTGTTACTAAGGTATCTGTTTCCAGTGGGCAGGGATCTTTTAAAAAGCTGCTCCTGGATGCACTGTGTCAGGCTAGTCTCTCTGAACCTGGTTTTACTGCTTTGATCACAGAAACTAATAAGCTCGTCAAACATTCTTCTTGAAGTGGACATGCAAACTAAGAAAAAAACCTCTAGGCGAAATGCCAGTCAAGAGCGTGGCAATCATAAAGTTTCAAGAGAACAGAGGAAGGTCTCTGAAAATGGTCGAGCTGTTGAAAAGAAAGTTACCGATTTAATTACATCATCTGCTAGAAAGAATAAATCTTGTAAGTACTAGTGATGGTGTGTTCAGTTTTTTAAGATAATATGTATCAATTATTTCGAAATGTATGACTCATAATCATGTTGCTCCTTCATATGACCTTTTCTTTATTATTATTTTGAAATTTCCAGTATGCATGTATTATGTCCAAATGAATGTGTCTTTCAGCAATTAGAAAACAGTGAAACTAATTTATTTTACTTTTTTTTATCTTCTTGGTTTAACTTCAGTTGGTGCTCTTGAGAATAAAGCTAGAGAGCCTATCCCTCCTACAGATTTGAATAATGGATATGAGTTTATGGACAGTGGGAATTCCAATGCTTGTTTGGAAAATGATGCAGTTGACGGCGTTTCATTAGATTCTATGGTATTTTAACTGGACTGCCTTTTTACTTGTCTTAGTCTGGCTGTTTTACTTTATGCAGGGGGGCAGGCACTGCATAAGCTTCTGTTTTGCTCAAAAGCTGTTTTAAATCTTTAAGACTTAAACTGCATAATGACTAAAAACCTCATTTGGTAGAGTGCCTGTATCTTGAATTTAGTGATTTTAATGATCTCATATACACTGAGCATGTTTATTTTAAATGCTTTCTGAAAATTCTAATGCTGATTTGAAGGGAATTGCCTTGGAACACTGGATACTCTATTACATATTTTTCTTTTCAATGTTTTGAAATAATACCTCAGGGTTGTAACAATCAAGCTGTTCATCTGGAGTCTGGAACTATATTTTCTCCTGGGTTTCACTTGTCCAAAAATTCTGGAGGAGTTGACAAAGGTAAATGACATTGTGTTATTTGAATTATTCTTAGCTTTGAATTTCTTTTTCTGTTTGTCCATGAAATCTTCCTAATTTCAATGTGCTGATTTTAAATTAATTTTTAATCTTTTTCTTTTGTTTCTCTCTAGTTGATTTTATCAAAATTTTTCAGAATGAAGACCACAAGAGAGTTTCTCCGTGCCCAGAAATAGAGTCACCACAGGAAGATGCAGTAGATGGTCATGTTAGTCAAGACTCTGACACTGCAATGGAGGTAGACATAATGAATTCATCCAACTATTCAACTTCAGGGAGATGTGGCAATCAGATGCTTGCTTTAAGCACAAAAAATGTGAATGGTTGCAATTCTGATTATGATGGAAATGGTCTTTCCATGGAAGTTTCTGCCATATATCTTGCCGTGAAAAACTCAAAGCTGGAATGTGTCGACGAGCACTGTCAGGATCCAATGTCTTCTGAAATATGCACAGAGGAGAATGATTTTGAGGATTTTGATGACTTTGACCCATACTTATTTATAAAGACCTTGCCGGACTTGTCAACAGTGGTTCCAACATTTAGACGATTGTTGTTACCCAAGCAGACACGTAGTTGCCCTTCTACTACTCTTGTCCTAGACTTGGATGGTAAGAAAAATGATATTTGCATGCCTAACTGATAAGGTGTTCATCAGAAGGTTTTTTCTTTCTTTTTTTTTTTGGGGAGGGGGGGGGGTTAGATATATGGATGGTCTGTCTGCTGCAAAGAACTGATGTTAGTGTCCTGTTCATTTCTGTTTTTATGTCCTCTGTTCAATGTCCTTTTCCCTTCCTTTTTGGGGCATCATTAATTTATTGTTAAGCAGTTTTTTTGTTGGTAAAAAAAAAAATTCTAATATTGCTTATTGACATTTTATTAATATGACAGCTATGCTCTCTCTGCTCATACCACTATCATTCATTTTTTTTGGTTATTTTGTTACTTAGATGCTTTAATTTAATGTCATCACACATCATTGGCTACTATAGTTTCATAGAACCTATATTAAAGTGGTTATGGTGCAATCTTACCTTGTTGTCAAGGGTTCTAGTTCACAACTGTGCTGCCCTTGGCTAAATTGGTGGTGTCCTGAAATTATCATATTGTCTGAAAATGAATGCTGGAGCCTGGAGGTGGAAACATGTTTTTATAGTGAAAAGTTCTTTTATTCTTCTTCCATGTACCAATATTCTATTGTTTATAGTTGTTTAACTATTTTATTTTAGTCTCATTTTGCTTTCCTGTTACGCAAAATAACTAGTGGTCAAAGCTCTTGGTTGAACTGCTCATTTTATACTCTTGTTTTTGACTCTGCAGAAACTTTGGTGCATTCTACCCTGGAACCTTGTGAGGATGTAGACTTCACTTTTCCTGTTAATTTCAACAGTGAGGAGCACATTGTCTATGTACGCTGCCGCCCTCACCTCAAAGATTTCCTTGAGAGAGTTTCTGGTTTTTTTGAGATTATTATATTTACAGCTAGTCAAAGTATTTATGCCGAGCAACTTCTAAATGTGCTTGATCCAAAGCGGAAGATATTTCGCCACCGTGTATACCGTGAGTCCTGTGTTTATGTCGAGGGGAATTACCTCAAAGATTTAACAGTGCTTGGTCGTGATTTGGCACATGTTATAATAATTGACAATTCCCCACAGGTATGGTTATACGTTCTTTTGTCCAAGAGATCAATATTTCATTATGGTTACTTTTGTACTGTGCTATACTGCTATCATTAGAGTTGCATATGATGATTTGGAAGCCCTCAGAATAATTCTTAGATTTTTGCTGTAAAATCTTGCTGAAACACTTCAACAGTTGCGTCATGATCCCATTTGTTGTGACTGGGATTGTGATGACGTTTACTCTCCCTCATTGACGATACTCTATTTTTGTTATTTGTAATATCTGTTAGCATAGAATAAAATTAGGAATGACTTGTACTAGGTAGATATTTGTTTATTTATAGGAATGTACATAGTTCTTGAAAAATACGATGCTAAATGTTATCACCTTTTTTGGCTGTTATTTTTTATTTTTGCTTCACCTAGGCATTTGGATTCCAAGTGGATAATGGAATACCTATCGAGAGTTGGTTTGATGATCGTTCAGATCAAGAATTGCTTTTATTACTTCCGTTCTTGGAGAGCTTGGTTGGTGTTGACGATGTCCGGCCACTAATTGCAAAGAAATTCAACCTGCGGGAGAAAATTGCTGCAGCTGCGCTTCCTCTAAATACAAATAGAAGAGATTTCTTATCAGAATGAATTGTGGGTTATACAATATTGAGGAAAGAAAAGTACTTTGTATGTTATAGCATTCTTGGATTATGATTTAACGTTAGATTATTTCTCTTTGCTGTGGAAATTGTAATGATATGTGTACACTGAACCAGCAAAAAAGGAAGGGGGACAACGAGAGTTTAAGCATGTGCTGAGTGTAAAAACCGTTTATACAAGATGACCTGTGCGGGCGGATACTTGGTTGGTTATTGTTCTGGTAATAAAAATTCTTCAATTATTTTTATTTAACCTTTATATCTTTTATTTGTGGGTTCACACTTCACATAACCTATGTATCGAGCTAATGGAGCTTGATCCATTCTCTCTTACGTCTAGCTTGGGCTTCCTTTTAGAATATGTAATAATAATTCATCACGAATTGTACATCCATAACTGTTGGAGCAACTGTACTTCGTTTATGTTCTTTACAAGAACTTCCCTTTGTATTCCGAATCTTCAATGAAGTGTGTTTGTTTCTGCGTCAAAATATGTATGTCATACAATAGAATCTTCCCAATAAAGATGAATGATGTGTTAAAATTGTAGCTTTTCTTGTGACGCATGTTCAAGTAGGAATAAGTAATGACACAACATGCATGGAGCTATGTCAACAAATTTATAAATAATTTGTTTAATTTGAAATCTTGGAGATAAAATTGTCTTGTGAATTTTAATTTTCATTTTATTTCATGTCAATAATTTCTCTATTTTAAGTTTTTCACCTGATTTTTTAATTCCTTTAAATACATGTCTAACTTTGTATTCAATTTATTTTTTCTTTCTTCGACTAATTGAGGAGGATAGCCAAAAAACATACATTCATTTTTTTCTATCCAAATCAATTAATTGAATAAATGCTAGCCTTTTTTTT
>CM023958.1:631577-652928 GCA_013407115.1 Glycine latifolia
CATGATAGCCTTCCTGCTAGAAGCCTCTTCTTTTGCTCTTGATATCTGTTCATCCATGCTCAGGAGGAGATCAGAATGATCAATCTCCCCTATTGTAGATGTAAGTCAATTTCTAGGCTGATCTTTTAAAGTAAACACACGTACATTTTTTGAAATTGAATACACACACATTAGTTAGATTTACCTGAGTTTATGAGGTTAATTATATTGTTCATCTCTTCCCTTGAAGGAATCTCCACATGTGATTTCTTGCATATCAATTCCAGTTCCTCCCGCTTCTTTTGGAATAGCTCCTTCATCTTGCTTGCTTTTAGTTGATCCAGTCTCTTTACTTCAGCTTCAGTCTTGTAAAAAGTTGTAGATTTGTTAAATATTTGAGTTTCTGATATTCTATGGATAATTTAAGTTAGATACCTACCTGCTGGACTATTTCTAGAGTAAGACTTCCCGGATCTATTACTTCTGCAGATGAGAGTGACAACAAATTGACTACATGGGAAAAAGATTGTCGCTCACTGTATGGTGTGTCCATAAGATTCCATAGATTTAACAGTGCTTTGCCTAAATGATGAAGCTGCAAAATTTATCAAGAATATGACAAATTTGTAAAATGGAAAGCAAAAAAGTGAAGGGAAAAATACTCATTACTTGAAGCTTCCTGAAACATTTATTTCACAATAGCCTCCCAAAAGGTTAGTGCTCCTTTAATATATCATAAGTTTTATAATTTTGTACCCCAGGTGTCTCTTTTTTTATGCCACTGTTATAATTATTAGAGCTAAATGACGTGTTTAAGTTCCTTCAATAACTGGGATAATTCCTTAGAAAGTAGAGAAAGTGTGTTCTGACAGGCTTTTCAAATTTAACAATTTTTATATAGACAAAAAAAAAACAATAGTATTATTTTACCTTGTCTAGCCAGTTTTGCTTTTCTTCAAAAAGGGACTCCACTGTGATATTGAGTTTATCTAAGATGGTGTCACTTATATTTTTTGTTATTCCACACAAATCATTTAAGCTTGGATGAACTTCCATGATGATTGCTGAAGAATCCTTTCCCAATATTGTGGACAAGCTGTGTATTATGTCTATGTATTTCTCCACTTGCTGAAGTCTTTCATTCTACAAATGAAATCACAAGCAATAATATGAAAATGTTGCAAGTTTGAAGAATATTATCCCCTAAATAATGGGGTAAAAAACATAAACGGCTTCTAGGTACCTTCTCATTGTAAAGTCTTTGCAACTCATTCTGATACTCGTCAAGTCTTTTTAGTGAAAGATCATTCTCATTTACAACAATGGTTGAGGGTTCATTGTCTGAGTTACCTGCAATTTCTGCAGAAATTTTTTGAATTTGACCTTGCACAGTTCGGAACTGGTTTAACCTCTCTTCTTTCCTCAAGCGCATTTCCTGAAGTGCTGGAGTGATTGAATCTAGCTGCTCTTTTAGTGAACCTGCCCTTTTCTCTGGCTGTTCAGTTAGTAGTGTCATCAGTCTAGAGTCTACACTGATTCATGATGTTGTTTGAAGCATAAATTTTATCATTGAAGTCACATTAGAAGATTCTCTTGCAAAGTTGTATTGGTTGCTAAAGCTTGGCTGATTTATTTTCTAATATTTTTTTTTCACAATTATCTCATAGTTGAAGATTGTGTCAAATTCAAACAATGAGATGTAACTGAAAGCATAAATGTTATTCAATCAATAATTTATAATTGGCACAGGTTTACATTTGATATATGAAATAAGATTGTATTTTCTTATCATTGTTCTTAGTTCTGATAAATTAACTACTAACTGGAGATGACTAAAAGGAACAAGTACCCGGCCAGGTAGAGATCGTTCACCAAGGGACAAAAGAAGGTGGGTAAATTCAGCCTCAGCCTCGGCCAATTCCTGATGCAGCCGAGCTCTAGATATATTTGCTCTGTCAACTTTTCTTCTGTAAACCTCAAGGCACTCTTGCTCCAAATCTAACAGAACTTTCTCCCTTTCAAACTTATCTTCTCCAACTTCATCCCATATTATCTAAATTCATTGAAGATAAGAAAAAAATAAAATGTAACAAGAGTTATCAAAAGACATATATATAATGTATGAAATAAATAAGCCTCTTGCCTGCAGTTCCTGTAACAGGAATCCACACGAAGACTCTAGTAATGTTGAACTTCTCATTACAATTGGTGTCTGGAATGAACCCATTTGATTTAAAGGTACCCTTCAGTATAGATCGAACTTAGAGACTACTGAGGAGAACTTCCTAGATAAAAAACTGAATGAAGAAGCAAAAAATTCATGAATGATGAGAAAGAAGTTTTGGTGTCAGTGGGGATAGTATTTGCATTTGGTATTAGTTTTTGCTTAAAAGACAAGGATGGCAGATGTGGGTAATGTAAGCTTTGGGTTCAAGAATGTGCTAGTCATTTGATCCTTCAGACTTTACCTTTTTTCCCCCTCTTTTATTTTTTAAATTGTATTACATATGTCTGTGTCTTTAGAACCTAAAATTGATGGACTTCCTCATTTAGTGATGTCAGATGTGATATGTGTTTTGCACCAGGCTTCGTCAAGTATAGCACTTTCTTATTTTGATCTTGATTCCTACGTTATCTTTCATAAATATATGATGCTGATCTTGATTGGGATAGATAAGTATGAAATAAATTATTTTTTTTGCTTTTTTGTAATGGATGTTGAAATGGATTATTTTCCTTGCAAGTTTCCAGAAGTGAGATCGAATTTAGTACGCCATCATTATCACGTGTATTGCGAGCTTTATTTTATAAATAAAAATTAAAAAATCGGTTCATTATTTAGGTGCAAAGACAACCGCAGCAAAATTAATTTTGGAGTTCTTATAAGAACTTCGAATAAAACGTTCTACCTTATTCCAGCAACAAAGTAAAGCTGAGCTGTGGCTTGTCAAGGACGAAAGGCAGCATAAATATGAAAATATTCAATGAGAATATCGTATTCATGAATTTTACAATACACCCCTTGGAATCCTCATCCTTGGAGTTGTTTTTAATCGAATTAAAGGAGAAAAAATGTTGAGAAAGCGAGAGGAAAATTGCCAATTTGAGAAAAACTAACAATACGCTCATATATATATATATATATAATATTTTAAAAAAATACACCTTATTATGGAGTGAAA
This sequence comes from Glycine latifolia, assembly GCA_013407115.1. Lineage (NCBI taxonomy): Eukaryota > Viridiplantae > Streptophyta > Magnoliopsida > Fabales > Fabaceae > Glycine > Glycine latifolia. Next base: position 634,739 of record CM023958.1, read on the forward strand.
TTTATTTAAAATTACAAATTTTTGTGACTAATTATTACTGAGTTTTTTTTTTATGATTCTGTAATTTTATTAAATTTTAATCTATAATTAAAAATGTATTAAAAATTGTATATTAAAGAATATATAACTGACACATTTCTTCCCAGTCAATAAGTCCGCCAACATATTATAGAACACAAGATAAATTGTAAAACATAGAAGCCACCAACTATATAATTGAATAATTGATGAATTTTCATTTCAAGAAGCACTGAACTTCAGTCACGTTTTTTTTATTGGAAATATTATTATATGCGCAGTCTGATGAATATAATTTTTTTTCTTCTCAATCATTGTAAAGTGACAACAATATTTCACGAACAATACCGCAGATCAATTCTGTCTTTACCCAAAAATAAGGTTTAAGGAAGACAAGAGTTTCCTTTAACAGATTGATGAGCTAATAAAGAAACAAATGAGTACAAATCAATGAAATCATGATGTCATTTAAGCAATCCAATAGGAGAAGAAATAAGCAATTCTAGTTCTACTTCTAGATAAATTCTTGCATGCGACGGCTGTACGTATACATGTGATATACACATGACATATGACACATGGACCTGTCTATAGTATAAATCTGGACAATTCTTTGCATGTACTCTGCAGTGCAAAATTTTTGTCGTAGAGCTTTTTTGGGAATTTTTTGTTATTATAAACAAATACGATTATCTAAATATTCTAATTGTTGAGCTTCTTTAGGTATTAAACAATACTAGAATTTAGGATAGGCCTCACCATTGGAGTAGTGTCTAAAGAGTTTTCACTACTAAGGTTATTTCCTTTGTAAGTGATAATGTTTAATCCCTACTACTATAGAAGGCAAAAGAAAATGAACCCTACTAAGGACTTTGCAAACAAATGTCTTAGTTAAATAAATTAGGCTAAGGGAAACAAATTGTACGTAACTAAATATTCTATTTGTATGAGGACAAGCCAATTTAATATGGTCCTTGGTTTAGCATTAAACTAGTAAAAGTGAAATGGTTTAGCTTTAGCATCACAACACACGGTATCCAAAAACCATCAATATCTATAACTTCGGTGTTCAATTTTAATTTAAAAGATGGTTATTAATTGCCGGAATGGTGGAATGTGTACTTTTCGAAAACATTTACATTTCATAACATATCAAAAATACACTAAGTTGCTGGTAAATGATAACGACTGAAATCTCCCATTAACTGGTGGTGGTAGCTAAGCTGAATTTTACGCCACACTTTGGTTCCACTTCCTCAAGCATGGGAACACAGCAATCATTAACTTCTCATTCCCTCCCTTACTGCTAAATGCTAAGGTGGTAAATAATAACAAGCCAGTTTTCAGAGCACATGCATTGTTGCCAATTCAATAGCACGCTTCATTTTAGCTTGTTTGCAGAGCAAAATCAATAGCAGCATATTCTAGTAAATTACCTTTCTCCTTTATCAAATCAAATGTTGAACACGGGTTGAACGTGAATGTTCGTAAGCTTAGTCCAAAAAATTAATACCATTTGGGTAGTCCGGGCCCACAAATTATTATTATGAGATAATGTGTGTGTGGCTCTGTCCATTAGTAAACTAACCTTGATACGAGAAGATACTTAATATCTGTGCCGGATTAAAAGAAAAACTCACAAAAAATACCTTTTATAATAGATTTTCTACGGTATTCTTAATAATTTAGGAGGTTTTGATATTATTAATTTTTTAACCAATTAAATAACATGTTATCTTTTCGTTAATTATTTTTTGTTTTATCAAATTAGTCCTTAATTATTATTTTTTAAAATTTTAAAATTACAACTTTTTTAAATTAAAAAATATGATTAAAAATAACTTTAGAAGCCTGAATCCTAAAATCTTTTTAATTACATTCGACACTTTTTAAAAAATAATACGTAAATCTCATCATCCATTTATATCATAAAAATAAAATGGTCAATTTTCCAGTATAAAATTATCCAATCATAAATTATCTTATAAGATCATAGAATTTTATAATAATTACCTTAAAATCTATTTCTTAGATATGAATGAAAGTTAAATTCTATGATTATCCAATATACATTTGTATATCGACGTAAATGGTATAGATTAGCATGCTTTTCTTCGAGTGAAATTGTAATTTACATTTTCCATACACCAGAATAGAAAAGGACTCGGAGGTAGTACAATGATTTGGAGAAGCTCGTGAAAGAGTTAGGAGCAAACTACAAAACTCTAAAATTGTAGCTTTACCAGAATATGAATTCGTAATAATTGATTCAATAGATAGATACGCATAATCTAGGAATTCAATCACTAATTAGTCAAAAATTCCAAACTCGTGGAAGCAATGTAAAGATACAAATCCACCCGGCAAATGTGGAAATTTCTTTAGCACTTCATTAGTCAAGGAGTCGAATTCATTTTAATTTAGAGCTATCATATCATGTAAGGAATAAAGAGGAGGATAAATTAAGAAGATATGCTAAACCTAGTTAATGGCCATAGATTAAAGTTAAACCTACGGATTTAATTTGCAAGTGAGCGAGGATGTACACATTACACAAACTATGCTTTTCGGTGGAAGAGAGGGTTTTTGAGCCACTTGTCAACAAAGAAGACTGTAAGAAGGCATGTCTTCAATCCGTAGAACATCATCCATCAACAACTCTTTCTCTAGCTGAACTCGCGTGGATTTCAAGACATCCTGTAACAGAAAACAACATTTTGTAACATAAAACAACATTTTATTCAAAATAAGTGTTTTTTCAAACAAAATAAGTAGTTTTATGGCTTTATGATGTGTTTGTGTAAACTGTTTTAATTAAGCAGTTTTCTGCTTTTTTAATAAACAAATCTTATCTGTTTCTCATAAAAAGCATTTATTTTGAAATTACTTTTTTTTTTTAACAAACTCACCCTCAATCCCTTTAAAAGAAGCGCTTTAATAGAGCACAACAAAATTTACTCAGCAAGTACGCAATGGATGCTTACATTAAATTCCATGTATGTAGCATTTCTCTCCAGCCACAGTTTGTCCATAACCACGAATGCCACGCAGTAAAGCAAGTCAAATGCCCATTCATTTTCTGTAAATGTATCAGAAAGAAGAATGGTAAGATTTAAGAAATCCCCACCTTTGAACTCTCGGGTAAATGACATAAAAGATAATATCTCAAAACATTTTTATGTATAAATTGTGAAGAAACAGTTACTGATTCTAACCCGAAAGCATCTGCAGAAAAACAGCTCTTACAAAAGTCCTGGGTTTGGCTGCAAGTCAAGAAACAGCCCGGCATTAGAAATATTGTTGTAATTAAGATGAGAAATTCTATCCCCTTTTAAGATTAGAATATTATGTGTGATTTGAGTTTCTTTGGAGGGCCACAAGATTTTATGTTTAACTAAATATGAGAATGTGTTACTAAAATAAGTCGACAACTATGTTTTGGTGCAAAAGACTTTTCATGACGTACTGGCATCAAGGTCCAGCATTTGCATAATCATAAATGTGATATTAACGCCAGCAACAGCAAAGGGATACTCCAAAACAGCTCCTTTTCCTCCTTGTTTCTTCAATAGGCGCTGAAAAGAAGTCTGCAACAAGTAGAGGAACATCAAAACAAAAGCAAATAAATTATTTGTCGGAAGAAGTTGGGTTAAAAAACACTTACTTCATTCATCTATAAAATGTCACATTATTTTTAGAAAAATCGATGGCCTTCTTAGTTAAAAACACTTAATCAAGATGCAGATCCAAATATTTTTATTTTGGGAGTCTTAAGATAGAAATGGTGCCACCGAAAGATAGTAGCTTGTTCAGAATCTTACGGAGAATGTCTTCGCAAAGAATAGTAGGTTCTCCAATGAAATGAAACCAGCTCCTCTGTTTACAAAAATTGGTCCAGAAGAAACGAAAAATGACATGTCAAGAAGGAAAAGAGCACAAAAACTAAGAAAGGGGTGATAAGGCAAATTAACCTGAAATCAGTAGATGGATCTCTACCCTGCCATCCCATTTCTTTCCATTGATCAGAAATCAAGCTTTGGAGCTCCTGATCAGGAAACGAAGCAGACCACAGAGCTCTCAACGCTTCCTGTCCTTGAAAGAATTTCTGGATGAGTAACTTGCAAAAGAAGGCTAAACACTAAACAGATGTGAATAAATAAAATTTCAATTCTGCTAAATTTGGCTTTGCCATCCAATTTTACATGTCAATTTACTGGTGTAAAAAAAATTAACTGAGAATAGGATTGCAGCATATCCCTAGCAAACGATGCTTACTCCAATGCAAAGGAAAATAATTAAACTAAGATATTATGCCGGAACCAAAAGTTACAGAACTTATACCTGGTGTTCAAGCTTGGAAGCATCAAAGTAAAATTTCATCCGGCGCTTTAGTCTTCTCAGTCTTTCCTCCTACAAAATTTTTACAAAGTTGCTGCTCAATGAATTCATTTTTTTTTTCTTGTTTTCATCACTGCTCTCTGTCCTCAACAAATTCATGACAAGAAAATAAATGAGGAAAAAAAACTATTAAACCATTTATGATGGAGAACACCAGACAGTTTGGAAACAAATTATGAATGCATTTTCAACATTGTTTCTGCAATTATTCTCAGAAAACAAAACAACATTTCCAACATCATGAAACTCTAGTTATAATCGCATTTTTCAATTACCTTAAAAAACTATTAACAGTTAGTTTCCAAAAGTTTTTCAGTTATTCTCAAAAACTATCTTGAAATATATTTTCACAGGTCATTGAGAAAGTTCTCCATTTGTAAACTGCAGGCTTTGAAAAGAGTGAGAAAAGGACAATATACAAATGGTTCAACTTCTTGAACTGACAGAGACAAAAATTGGTAAAAAGCCCAACTTTGATAACTTTAATTGTAACTTATGAAGAGGGTTTCTATTTTAAACGATCAGTTAATGAAAACACTACAAAGGTGGAAGCTGGCATTCAAGCTAGTCCAGAGTATAACAAAGCAGTAAAACGGGTTTGAGTAAATCCAATAATGCCCCGGCTAGGAGAGTAATCTTGTAAAAGAAATGTGACACATAAACTAAATCTGAACATGTCCAGATATTAAAAAGATTAAAAATTATACAACAGTTTATTAAAGTCGAGTCTATCAAGTAAAACAGCAATGTGTAGGTTGTAAATGACTAACTAACCTGTAAAGGGGTCAAACTAATGCAGATTCGTTGACAGTTTCCCTTACGCTTGAAGCAAACACAGGTGAGTCCTTTACCAATCCATGCGGGGGAGCCACACGTTGCATGATCTATATACAACCAATCCGGAGACTTCCCCATTCAACCCTTTATTCTTCTTTTTATTCAACCTTTTCTCAAACAAAGCAAGTAGTAGTCACTTGGTTGAGGAAAGAAACTAAAAAAAGAAGTTAATGTTATCTACTATCTTATTCTTTTACAAGTTGATTGAGGTAGTAGCACAAGACCAAATCAAATGCACTAATTAATAAGGCAGAGATGTTGTGTTTTGGGTGGAACCGAACCGTATCACTTTGTAGGGGACATAATCGAAGAGACTTGCGTATGGTGAAGGAGGAGAAGAGGAAAAGTGGTTGTAATTTGAACAGTGTCCATTGTCGTCTTTTGCCCCGACAAACACAAAAGCAAAATGACTTAGACAAACCGTGAGCTGTGATGTTGGGCCTATAGGGCCCTATACGACCACGTGGGCAGATGAAGATTCATTTCATTACAATACATATTACATATTATTATCCTCTCCATGTGACCAATAAAATAACGCCTTTTCTTTTTTTATCCTTTTGTCTTTTGGCCTTTGGTGTTTTTTTTAGTTCAGTTCTTCCTGGTTTTGGTAACTTCCCTTCCCCACCACCATTCCCATGATCTTGTTTGTTACATCAGACTTCACGCACTGTAACAACTAACAACTCCATTAGTAACACAATCCTAATTATTCCTATCCTATGTAGTAGTTTGGTTTGACTAGTTTAGTTTCACACATGCTCTCTCGTCCTAGGTGGACCCTCACCTCTCGCCCCGATTCTTGACGTGACGAAACAAACAAACCGTCCACTTCAAAAACACCGAATTCGGCACTCATTGATTTCCACGACTTCATTAGGATTACAGTAAAAAAAAATGAAAATGAATTGAAACGAAAATTTTAAATTAAACTAAAATATAAAAATATAAGTCTCAATTTTTTTTTTATTCTCTTTCAAGCCGAACAAAGAATCCTTAGTTTTCTTCTTTTTCTGATTGGTAACATTGGATTCTTCAAATTTGGGAAACATATAATGTTATTATTCTTTTTATTTCAAAACACGATGTTATCTTCAATACAGGGCCCGTAAATTATATCGATAATATGGGGGAAACTGTACGAAATAGCTTAAACAGATCGCAGCGTTTGTAATTTCAGTAGAAAGAATTATAATATAACTATAAACTATGGAAAATCCTTGTGTATCTTTTGTGTTGTATTTTTAAATATATTTAAGTTTCACTCCAGTAATCCACATTATTTTATCGGAACAAAACTCTAATTTTATATACATATAATATAAAACAGCTATGAAAATGTATGTAGGTTTTGTTCTAAAATTATAATAATGCAACGAAACGGAGCATCGAAAGAGAAGAGGAAAGTATGAGAAAACTCAAAATAAATGAACCTGAAGCGTGAGAGGGGGAAGAAGGATTGGAAGTGCAAATGGGAACGAAGGTGGCGTGGATCCTAACAAGGCCCATAATAGCGCTGAATCGTAATCTAAATATCTAATCTAAACTATTTGGTTTGGTTTCTGGAATCTGCGTAATCTAATCTAAACTATTTGGTTTGGTTTGGTTTCTGGGATCTGCGTGATCTAATCTAATCTAATCTAACAAGTGCAATTGGTTTCTGCGGTGAATGTGGTACTGATAGGAAGGTGAATACAAAGAAATGGTCTGGCCCATTATTGGTATATCAGCGACGTGCCAAAAATAAGAAAGGGGGTGAGGCTGACGTGTAACAATTGGTTATGGCATTAGTGGAATGTGTAATTGGTTGTGGAGAGAGAGTGAGTCTGGTAGTTAGTTATTGTTTTGTTGCCTTTTAATAGCTAGGCTAGACTCAGAGATAGGGGGGAAGATATTTTAACATTTCATTTCTACGTGGGTAGAAGGGCAAGGAGAATCTTCTCCTTCGCAGGGGGCATTCGTGCTCATTTTTCATATTATTGCAGACCTTGTTATTTTCATTTCCAAGAAATATATACAGTTTATTCTCTTTATTTCGATAGGAGAGTTTTATTCCTATCAGGTACTCTCTCTAGTACTTATTCTAAGAAGTCAGAATAAAAGTGTGTTTTCGTATTTAGATTACCCTGTCGTTTCCAAACTTCACGTTTGTCTCTTCTGTCTCTCCTTTTACCAAGTTGGACATGTAATCCATCTAAACTCATCTATAAATATAAATAATTAATTTTGTATTAATTAAAAATAATTAGTTAATATTTTTTATTTTTTTAAACTCAAATAAAAATAAAATTATTTTTAAGATATCTTTTATTAAAACTTACTATTATGAATATAAAAAAATTCATTGAAAATAAAATGAAAAATATTTGATGTTTTCTTATATTTAAATCCAACATACAATACTATTTTTTTTATTTATATATAAGTTTAGAGGAAATACTAATAATCTTTTGTCCTATTAATGCTTATGGCCAACTCTCAATTCATTGGGTTAAACTTTAAAACCTAAATAAATGATCCGACCGAAATAAATAAATCATCAAAATTCTCACGACGGAAATCATGGCATTGATTAACCTCAATTGGACATAACATTTGCTAAATATTTGAATTAAAGCATAATAATAAAGATGTGAGATTTGCATCATTTTTTTAAAATTCTCATTTATTTTGTCCATTTGAACACAACTAAATCAGGGGTAAAATAACAAATTTTGAATTCGAAGGACTAATATTATGACTAAATTAAATGCATTGATAAGATTAGGAGATGCTTGTTTCTAAATTATAAATTGTATTCCAAAAAATTATACATGAATATGTTTGGTTGTCATTAGGAATAAAATAAATAAATAAAAAATAAAATAAGCAAAATAAAGAGAATAATTTTTATCTCCATGAGGATCAAGATCATCACCTCTTAACATGGTAATAAGAAGTAACAGAAAGATATGTATTTTACATTTATGGGAGTTAAGTATTCCTTGTAATATATACTTTTACAAATCATGCAGCAAGCATGAAAATGTGATATTTTCAATTCAATGTTTACTATGAATGTTTATTGATAACAATGCTTTTTATTCAAAATCCAGTTAATTAATTGGGTTTCAAATTTTTTATTTTTATTATCTAAATATTTTTTTTTGTTATTTTGCTACATAGGATATTTATGATTGTATTAAGAGAAAAAAAATTATTTGTTCTCGTAAATTTTTATCAGTTAGGATAATTGAGAATTATTATTCATGCTAACAAAGGTAGGTTTATTTTGTAAGGATTGGTACATATTCCACAAGGTTTGGATAAGTTGAAGTAAAAATTTGATTGGTGAAGTAAAATTTTTATTGGTGAACAATTTGTAAGTATATTTGTAAACGTTTTAACGAGTTTTAAGACATGTCTTGAAGCTGGTGAGCTTCCAAGACCCAATTTACTTAAACTTTATTGGAAACAAAAAATACTAGTAATTTCTCTTTACTATCCTTTTTTAAAATAAAGCAAATATACTAATTTTTATGATATTAAATTTATTTAATTTTTCGTTTAATATGCATGAGGATTTGTAGAGAAATCATTAAGATGTAGAATACCAAGTAAAATTGATAGGTTTAAACTTTAAACAAAAGAGAGTAAAATTTTGTACACTCAAGTTATATTTGATTTCCACCTTTTATTTATTTATTCTATTCTTTATTTATAATTTTTTGTTTCTCTTTTAACTTCTAATTCGTCAGAACTAACTGTGCAAAAATAAAAAATAGATATGAAATGTCTTTCTTCCATTCATTTCAATACAAAAACTAACAACAACACCATACTCTAATTTGATTCATTTCTATAGATCTTAATTGTTCTTTTTAAATTTTTTCCATATGAAAGTGTTAAGTTGTTACTTAGTACAGATCTGGTCTCAGAACCGGTTCAGCCCAGGAACAAAATCATAGTTTAGTTGGGCCGGATCTATTCGTAGCCCATAATTGATCCATCTTCTACCAAGGGTACCCATTGTATATAAAGCGAATCACCGCTAATCATGCCCTAGTTTGCTTCTTCCCTTAGCCGTTGCTCTGCTTCAACATTGCGGAAGAAGAAGAAGCGCCGCAGCCATGGTAGGTTATCAACACCAAACAATGCTTCTCAGTGTTTTTCCTCTGAACATCGTTTTTAGATTTCATAACGATGTTCCGTTTTCTCTTTTCTCAGGTGAAGTACTCCAGAGAACCCGACAATCCCACCAAGTGTAAGTTCCGTTACGCTCTCTTAATTTGACAAAATTCTTAATACATGTGATTTATTTTCTGTGGTTATTTATCTGTCGTTTTTCTTCACTCGAACCTGAGAGTTTGTTTTTGATGTGTTGATTTTAGCTTAATTTAATCTAATACGCCGATTGTGCCATGTTATTGCAGCCTGCAAGGCCAGAGGCGCTGACCTCAGAGTTCATTTTAAGGTACTTATATTTGTTACCATTTGATGATCTATTGTGTGGTGATGTACTAGACCGTTATGTGTAATATGCCTAACCTTAATTTTTAGAATTGATTGTGATGTGTTTTTCAGTATGCATTTTTGCATTATGATTGTATGTCCATAATTGGGAAACCTGATGAAAAAAGCAGGGGTTTGTTTTGATTATGTGGACTTCCCTCTCGTAAACTTCAGGGATATAATTTCCATTGTTATTGGGTGAACCTCTGTTCTTTGGTTGTGATTGAAGGTTCAGTAAATGATGGAACACGCTTTTCCACTGTATGCTAGTAATAATGATCATGGTTAACTCGATTACGTATTAAAAAAATATACTTAATTGTTTTAGTGACTACTTTTATTCTAATCCATTTGGGGTAAAGCCTCCATTGTTTTATGTTCAATATGTTTTCCACTTTTGTTGATTAAAGTTTCATAAAGATGGTTATTAGTCAGTGATGGAGTTTAAAATAATTATTTGTCTGTCTACTTTTCAGAACACTAGGGAGACCGCCTTTGCCATCAGGAAGTTGCCCCTTGTTAAAGCTAAACGATACTTGGAGGATGTTTTGGCCCACAAACAGGCTATTCCTTTCCGACGCTTCTGTCGTGGTGTTGGGAGGACGGCCCAGGCTAAGAACAGACACTCCAATGGGCAAGGACGCTGGCCCGTCAAATCAGCTAAATTCATTCTGGATTTGCTGAAGAATGCTGAGAGTAATGCTGAAGTATGTCTGTATAAGCATTTGATTTGTGATTATTTTAAAGTCAACTTTCAAAGTCATTATACTTTTGGTTTTGCTGTGCCACAGGTGAAAGGTTTGGATGTCGATGCTCTGTACGTTTCTCATATCCAGGTTAATCAAGCACAGAAGCAAAGACGCCGCACCTACAGAGCTCATGGAAGAATCAACCGTATGTTGCTGATTTTGTTGATATCACTGACCTAATGGATTACTATTACGTACTTATGTTGAGAGTGTCTGTTTTTTGCAGCTTACATGTCATCTCCATGCCACATTGAGCTGATATTATCTGAGAAGGAAGAGCCGGTGAAGAAAGAGGTAATGATTGACCATCTCTCTGTTAACATTATTTTGACTTCCTCTTTTCTTTTTCATCAAATTCTTAACTATTGTTGCTCTTGTAGGCTGAGACCCAATTGGCAACAAGCAAGAAGAAGGGTGCTCTTCGAAGTGGTGCTTCATCTTAAATTGCCCCTGAAGCAAGTTACTGGATGACCTACACTCCTAGATTATGTTAGTTTTGTCGATCGTTTTCCTTTATATTTGTTATGAGCTGCTTTTGAAGCTTGGATAGCACCTTTTGTTTGGTACCACTATGTTTCAAGTTAATTGAGTTACTTGGGAATTTTTATTATGGTAACTGGATGATTGATTTTAGTTTCAATTACTGTGTGGATCCCTGCTGCTGGGCATTTACGGAAGTAGATTATTGTTATTTTGATTTTGCGAGCGAGAAAAATGAAAGGACTTAGTTCAGAAGATGCATGCTTTTAGACCTTGGAGAGCAATTGGGCTAACTTAACACAATCAGTAATACTTTCTTGACGGCAATGTTTTAAAAATATCGAATCAACTTATGCATCGCGTTGTTCAATTGGCTAAGTTGATCTTGCTAGATTCTTGGTAATACTAGGGTAAATGGTTGAACTCGGGACCTGTCCGTTGTGCGTTTAATTAAAAGTTAAATTCACTTGAGTACATTAATTTTTAACGTTAGGAAAAAATTGTTCAAAGTATGTAGCGTTATTTCGATTCATTTTTGACAAAATGGAGCATCAATTACTAATTACATACAATGACTCCAAACGTATGAATTTTGGGTATCGCGTGAGCTAACTCGGTGTAGGTGGAGATTGTAAGAAAAAGACTCCCAACGAAAATAAACTACCATAGTTAATTCATTACACATAATACTGTTACGAGAAGTTGGTATATACGATAACGCAAAGATACACGTGCTTAAATAAATATGAACACTAAAACAAATTGAAATTGATATCATAAAGACAAACTACGTTTAACTGGTATCATTGACATGGTTCTCACAATTTCTATGAAAAATAATGTCTCAAGTGCCAAAATTTAATTTATCGTATAGCATATAACAATCCTCTGATATTTTGAACAATTTTGCAAACACTCTCTAATATAAAATTTTCTTATATTATCTAATATGATTTTTAAACTAAAAAATAAAATAAAAATGTAATAAAATATTTAATTTATTAATTAAAAAATAATATAATAATTGAAAAAAAGCTTAAAACTATTTTAAGAAAAATAGCTTACATATGCCGTACGATGCCTCGCTCGCAGTCGCTGGTCAAATCTTTGACCGAGTAGAGTAGGTTTTGCTTCAACTCTTATTCTGCATTCCATCATCTTCCATTTCCAAAATTCAAAGGTAAGAGTATCACTCATCTTTCTTTTTATTTATCATCAACTGTTTGTGCTGCCATAAGAAAACTGCTTTTTGTCTCCAAAATCGATAACCACTCTTCCGTTTAGCTGCGATTTTTTCATTTCCTGAATCTCTTCTGATTCGGGTTGTCCGGTTGTAGGAAACCCCATTTCATAGAAACACTATAAGAAATTTTAATTACTGTGTGTTATTGAACATCGAGATACGGAAATGTCTGTTTTCTGCATAATTTGTCTTGTATCCTTGTTTAACTGCATCAAAATTTTCAGTGGAATTTCGTTTAGGGTATGCTTTAATGATGAGCGTTTCTGTGTTGGGGATACAGTTATTGCCAATTACCGTTGTATTTTAGAGGATTTGGTGAACCTTAGCGAAAAAGTCTCATTTATCTCTGAGCAATCCTTTGCCAATTTTAGGTATAGAGCACAGATTAGAGCTTTTATTTCCCCTTTATTTGCTGTGCACCAATTACTGCACTGAGCAGAGATTACAGTTGTCCATCGTGATTGTGATTGATTATTAGGCTTGATGTTTGTCAAGGGCTCTGGATAATGAACTTTACTTGATGTTTGGATGATTCTGTTTCTGTTCTCTGATGGCCATGATCTTCATGTTTTGCTTGGCAGTTAATGCATGGAATATAAAATATTTTGTATAAGGACCCGAGATATACTTGTTTTATTAATGGGAACGATGATACCCTTGGATGATTTCAATATTGTAATCTGCATATTATATGTTAGACTGTGTTTTATGGTACAATCATATGACTACAAGTATGTTGTGCATCTTGTAGCAGAGCTGTAGATCTAGAGTTTTTCTTTTTCTTTCATTATCGTTATTTGGATTGATAGGGTTTCTGAGTATTTTTTCTTTATGTTTTTGCTTCATTAGATGGATTGGCAAGGGCAAAAGATAGCAGAGCAGCTAATGCAGATAATGCTGCTTGCCTTTGCTGTGATTGCATTCGCAACAGGATATCTTATGGCTTCTTTCCAAATGATGATCCTCATATATACTGGTGGTGTGGTTCTCACCACATTGGTGACTGTCCCTAATTGGCCCTTCTTCAACCACCATCCTCTCAAGTGGTTGGATCCAAGTGAGTTAGAAAAGCATCCAAAGCCTCAACCATCTCTGACTGTAAATTCAAAGAAGTCCGTTAAGAAGTAGGCTTCTTTGACATATCTTAGTGCTAGTATTTTCTTGAGTTAAAAAATTAATGCTTTGACAGAATTTTGAATTTCTTACTCTTCTTCCTTCCCTTTCCCCTTCATTGGATATTACCATGTACTTTACTTTGATTTTTTTTTACGTCCATTTTTTATATATACATATATATCTCACTTCCTATTGTAACATGACAGTTTCTCATTAGTGGCGTGTTTATTATAATTTAGGCCATAAATATGGGTTGTTTTTTTTTGTTCTCGGAATGGAAGAATCCTTTACTAAAAAAACAAAGAAACAAAAGGAAAGCATGGCTCTCTGATGGAGCTAAACATGTGCACACTCTAAGGTACACTTCCCGGTTGAGGGCATAAGTAACCACTAAGCTCCTGAACCCCAAACAGTTTCGCAAATGCGAGTTTCGGCTAATCCCTCACTAACCTGACAAATACATGAACACACAACACTTGTATGGTTAGTTTGCTATCGTAAAACAAACCCGAGTACATAAATTTATAGGCTCTTGAGCAATCGACTAATTACTTCCCGTGTCTCAATTTATCATAACTACGAATGTCCAATGTATCTTCAATTGTTAGTTGTGGTTGTAAATCCCCCCTTACAAGACCCTGATGTCGGAAGCTATCAGTTCTATCGAAAATGATCATCTTACAAAAAGTGTGAATGTTGCTCGTAATTCAATCGTAGGCAATAAGCATGTGGATCAACCTATCAGTCATCAGAATTCCAAAGTGTGTCCATCGGTGAAAATTTGTACAGACTATACACGATTGAGCCTACCTGACAGAGACTTGGGTCAAACAAAACATAAATGAACTTCAGTAGAGATACAAATGAAACAGCGGAAAGGAACTATTTACAATGAGTACTCTGGAGATTAACGAAATTCTAAGAGTTTTCATTCCGTAGCGCCCTTAAAATGGGATCATTCTCCTCATCAAGCAAATTGTCGTCATCATCATCCAATTCATCTAAAATTGACTGGTTAATCCTCTTCCGAGATTGTCTCCGATGCTTCTTAGGTTCCAAACGTGGTTCTGCTTGCTGAACACCCATGTCTCCCATTTTCAACCTGCAATGTGGAACTGATTCAATAATTTCCCAAGATAAAAGACAATAGAATTGTGTTTCATCATATTATTGTGTAAGTACTAACTAGCAGCGTTTTTACGGTGGTTGTCACTATCAGAAACATCACAACAATTTTTGGACAGTCTGACTGAAATGTACTCTATTGTGGGAAGATCAACTCGCAACAATACGCAGCACAGATAATCTGGCAAGAGATGTTTTGCATTTCTGCATATTCCAGGAAAAATACTTCTACTGATACTTTTACACACTTTTTTTCCCCCACAATCGTTAACAAGGGCATGCAAAGATTGGTGGACAAAAATGCCAATAGATAAATCATATTCCATGTTGAGGACATTTTAAGCAACTTAGTACCTTCTTTCATGGGCTAAAATATAAGTGCTATGGTAATTATCATAAATAAATTAGAATTGTGCTGTGAGATTCATGCTTATCTCAGTATCTCTATACACTAACACGTAAAAGGATAAGAAACAGCTTTTAAAAATGCGTAAAACCCTCATAATCAGAAGAACTGCTCGGAATGTTCATTTTATAAATGAATAAAAATCCCAGAATTGAACTGTTTGATCAAAGCATCATACTTTTCAATTAACTGAGAAGCATTGGTTTTCAATCAACAAAGACGCATTGCTCATCATACCTTACATCCCCTTCTCTTTTAGTTCCAAATGTCCTGAGCTGGAACTCCTCCCTGATTCTGATTTCATCAAGAAGTTGAAAATAGTAGGAATATCTTTCCCAATCTCCCTTCACAATGCACCCAGGTTCACCCAGATGCAAGCAATTGTTAAATGAACATTTCTCAGTCTCATTGGCACTAAGCATTTTCCTGACCTGAACAGGGGGAAAAGAATATAACATAAATCAAAACGGGAAAAACCATGTTAACTCCAAATTTATTCAAATATTACAAACATAAGCATTACTAACTTCAGGAAAAGTCTGTGCAAGAGACTGCTTTGTCACTTTCAATAAACTAGGCTGGTTAAATCCAGGAGTATCAGCAAGAAAACCCCCTTCAGACAATGGAAGCAAAGAAACATGGCGAGTAGTATGCTTCCCTCTACCGCTTCTTGTTGAAACCTCTCCAACTCGCTGATCCTCAAGCCACTTGCTTCCCAGAACCTGAAAAGCAACACCCATCCACAAGCAACAAATATCAAACTCTAATATGCACTGTAGAAGACATAAAAAAAAAAAACCAAACAAAACCCACAGGCTCAAACCAAGTCTCCCCTTCTGCAGCATCGGAAGGATTGCTTCTAAGGGCATTGATCAAACTAGACTTCCCAACTCCACTAGGCCCCACAATCACCGTCGTTTGATCCCTCAACTTGAAACCGAGAAGATCAAGTCCATGTCCAGATTCAACACTGCAAAAAACCGGCTCATACCCCCAGCTGCGCAACCTAGCCTTCCACGAACTAATGATCTACACAAGAAACAAAAGCCAAAAGCAATCAATTACTTCACACACCAGAAAATAATTCCCAGCTAAATAAAAACAACATCAATCCAACAAGCCAAAACACAACAACTAAACGTTCCACAAAGCTTTCCATTAACCAAACACAATAGACTAACTACCAGTCATGTTTGAATAAATATACTTCTCCTTAAGCACTTAGTAAGAGAAGAATATAACAAGATAAAATGAATTGAGCTTCTCTCGTAAGCAGCTAAAAGCCTAAAATGAACTTATGCACTTGCATAAAAGCTCTCTCATCTAACTTCTCAAGCATGTATAATTTTTATCTTATTGGATAAAAACTCAAGAGGGGAGCCCTGTCACAATGGTATAGTTGTGCCTTAGTGACTTGTTAGTCATGAGTTCGAATTGTCCAGTCACAGTGGTACAGTTATGCCTTACTGACTTGTTAGTCATGGGTTCGAATTTAGAAACAACTTATTTTCATATGTAAGGATAAGACTATATACAATATCCCTTTCCCTTACCTTCTCATAGCAAGGAGCCTCTAGACAATGGGGTACGTAATTTTCTTTTTTGGATAAAAACTCAACTCATTTGACTGTGTTATTACCTCTAGTGAAATTTATCCTATCCTATCCAAACAGAGCTTATATATAATATAACCATAAATAATTTAGAAGGCATAAAAACAATGAGAATGCGTGAAGCTCACTTCATTATCCACAAGCTCGGTCTTGTTGAGTGCGAGCGTGAGAGGGATTCCAGTGGATTCAGCTTCCACCAGAAAGCGTGTAAGGGTGAAGGGTTCAGGCTTGGGCTGTTCGAGCGAGAAAAGCACGAGAAGTTGGTCGACGTTGGCAACGGGAGGGTCGAGAATCTCGGAGGTTCGGTGGAAGACATTCTCGATCATGCCCCTGCGGTCCACCCAATCGATGGACCCCACAAGAACCTTGTCCCCAACCATCACCCTCCGCTTAATCTTCTTCAGCAGCGCTCTCACCACGCAAAGTATCTCCACCCCACGGAAGCTTCCAGAAGGCTCGTCGTTTTCGGGGACGATGACGCGCATGAAGTTGGCCTGCGACGCCGCCACCACGCCGATGGCCTGGGATTCCGAGAGAAGGGGGCTGTCTTCGAGGGAGAGGACAGGGGCAAGAGAGGAAAATTCCTTCAGTGTCTGTTTCGCCTTCAGGAGGTTGCGGCTTGGGGGGGCTTGTTTGTTTGGGTTTTGTTGTTGGTGTCTGGCGGCGATTGGGAGGCAGCGGAAGCGGCGGAGGATAAGGAGAGGCGCCGCGGAAGCCGCCGCGCGGTGCCGGAGCATCGAGAATGATGACGCTAACGACATGGATAATCGGAAAATGGAGCAAATGAATCACTGCGTCTGCGTGTGTGGAAAACGAGTGAGGTTCTGTTGGGTAGGGTGAAAAGAAAATAAATTGAGACCAAAGTTTTGAATCAGATAAAATGTAAAATAGTAAATTTCACATTATTTTTTTGTATTGTTTTTTTCACCACTAAAAACGAACACAGCCTAGTGTTGAATCGAAACTAAACTATTTTTGTGTTATTGAGTTATACACTTTTGAGGTCACAGTCTGTTAAGAGTCCATTCTGGTGTAAACTCAAACGGAGAAGTGTTATCAGCGTGAGCGGTACCAATTTAGGGGGCCCTGCTTTCTCTAAACGACGTTTTAACACCAAACGACTCTGCGCTTCTTGTATTTACATATCCATCAACGACCCTTTGTCGCTTAAACGACGTTCTGTTTCCTGTCGCCACACTGGCCTACGTTATCCTCTTTTATTTTACTTTTTTTTTGGTGAATAAAAAGGGCAAAGCCCCGACTAAACTAGAAACCTCTTAGACATTAGAAATGACAAAAGAATCAAAATAATATTTTTTTTAAGAAAAAATTATTAATTTGGGATTGTTTTGAAATTATTTATCAATATGGGATAGTTGGTCGTGTCCAATTTTGGGCGTGACTTAATCTGTCTCTAAATCTGTCGCTAACAATTTTTGCGACAGAATATTGTATTTTTTATGTTTGTAATGACAAATTTCGTCGCAAAAACTGTTAGCGACTGATATAGAGACTAAAATTGGCATGATTTAATTTTTGACGTAAAATATCATTTAATATTATTAATTGTTATTTTAATCTAATTTTAAAGTATTTTTAGACCAATCTTCATCATAGATATGATCTTTTTTATTTTTTTTAATATTGTTTTAATTTTATATGATTTTATTTAATACACTCAGAATTTTTGGTATATCTAATTTTTAATATATTA
>CM023958.1:653328-675627 GCA_013407115.1 Glycine latifolia
AAGTTATATGCATCATCAAATTTAAAGCCTAACAATTGTTAAATGCATCCCAGTTTTTGAAAAGTTTATTCATAAAATTGAAAATGGCTAATTGCACTGCATTTTTAAATCTATTAAGTATAGTTCATTTAATATTTTAATTAATATTTTAAATCTATTATCACTTAAATTTTAAGATTTAAAAGAAAAGATAGAACTATACTTAATAAAAAATGGAGTGTAATTAGTCATTTTACATTTTATGAATGAACTTATCAAAAACTGGGGTGCATTTAGCAATTCTTAGATTTTACATTTGATTATGCATATAACTTTGAACAGTTATAAATTTTGATAGAAATATCCGATGGAGGCGTATTTTATGTCAAAACGCTCGAAATTAAGAGAAGTAACTAAAAAAATAAAAAATATCATGCAATTCACTAATTGAATAAATAAAAAATTAGAAAACAAGAAATTTGTTAGAGATTCAAAGATTAAATTGCAATTTTGAGGTACTTAGAGGCCTCTTTTGGGAAAAAATTTTGGACAAGTCCCCTTTGGGTACTTGCCAAGGGCTTCTCCTCTCAATTACGATCTTTTTGACATATCATACGCCTCAATCAGACATTCCAGTCAAAAGTTATGACCGTCTGAAGTTTATATACGCATTCCTCCATCTGCGCAGGACACGTGGCGTCATCTAGTGGAACTGTGCAGGACACATGGCGCCATCTGGTGGAACACGCCCACATATGGGCGTGACACCCCCCTGGTCACTCCTACATTTGGACGTGACCAACAGCCCCAGATTGGTAATATGTTTCGAAATCACCTCAAATTCGTAATTTTTTATTTAAATTGTATTATTTGGGTTCTTTTGCCCATTAGAAATGGTATCCTAATTAGCTACCAGCGATCAAGCTAAGGATGAAAAAGGTTTAAAAGTAAAAGTAAAGATATAGAGAGAAAAATATGATGGAAACTACCAGACTATAGTGAAAATTGATGAATACACTCCGTAATTACACTTGTTTTAGTTTCCATCAAACACTTATTTGTTGCATATTGATACATTACTCGTGCAAGTACATGGGTTTGTCGAGTACTTCAATAATAATAATTTTCTTTCCCAACTTATTGTACTGCTTTTCCAGTTTCCATCAGCTCTATCTTAAAGGAAGCTATGTTCGAAAGAGTTAATTAAAGAATAAAATATTAAACTTTTATCAAAAAAACATAAACAACTTACTTTACTATCTTTTTTTATCAGCCAAACCAAGAAAAGACGGGGTACAACTTACATATATCCAACCCTTTTACAAACTCGAGATATTGCCTTTTTTACTTACATAGGCAGCCCCTACTTCAAATACAATTTCCCTAATGCAAATACTGTATCCCTGCATTTTGCCTAATCCTCCCTCTGAATGTGTAATCTTACCATGCTAACATGTGCTTTTATAGTTGTATTAGACACAATCATGACTGTCAAATTTAGGAGTCTGCGTTTGATAGCAAATGAGTAGTAACGTGTTTTCTCTACCTAGAATCGTAAACTCCCAAGAGTTTAAGATTTAATTCGAAAGTTTGATAACCTTTTAACACAATTTTGGTTCTAAAGACCAATCATGCAATGAAACTGAAAATTCCTTTAACTTTTTTGCCTTTAACCATGACCATGACCTGAATTTGATTGTGTCAACCACCTAGGCCTGTTCTAAGTTACCTGTTCATTGTTGAAGATCACATTGTTCCTTTGCAGCCATAATGATCACATTGTAGCTAGCCACATTCCCCACCACTATTTTTTGGCATTGCTCCCATTAATTGTTCCAACATGCTTTCAGAAGTGTTCCTTAGAGTCCTGTGGTAGTGCCTGTTGAGATCTGGCCCAAGAATAAGAAAGGATCCATACCTCATATGATACTTGCGATAGAACAAAAGATGTGGTGTTGTCATCCACTTGATGACAAAACGTGCACAAGTTGTCCATATTATTCGAACGTATGTTTCTGTTGCGTAGGCTATGTTTTGTTTGAATCTTGTTGAGGATCATCTTCCATGTAAATGCAATGACTTTCGAAGGGGCTGGTAGAGTACACAAACATTTAAATTATACTTTACTATAGTTTTCTATATATTCTCAAAGTATTTTTTTATGAAAACTTTTGTTATTTTTTAACTAATACACGAAATACTAATTAGTAACACCTATAATAAGATTACTAAAATTCAAATTCTTCCTAGAAAATGATTTATATTTAATGTCTGACCTTGTTTCGAATAAAATTATATTCGAAGCAGAAAATATGTAAAAATAATTAAAAAAAAGAGATGATAATTCAGAATGTTATAATTACCTTACACAAAGTATTTCGATTAATCCTACTCAACTTTCACAAAATTGCAATATCTGGTGCCCTCTTTCGTGGAATCAGAGACCTAGGTTGCTCTGATTACTCGCACCCTAACTTGGGAAACATGGGAAGATTGTTCAGATTCTTGGAGGGATTGGTTTTAATTTAGTGGCACGTCTCAATAACACATCAAATATCTAATATTCTTTATTTGTGTTAGTGGTATAACTTACAATCGGACAGAAATGAAGCTGAAAATAGATCGTCTTAATTATATCTATGGTGTTATCACTGTTATGGAAAATATGCAACGTGTCAGCTTACCAAATGAATAATGAAAGAAGCGATAGTGATGTGTAGTGCTTCTTTCATCATAGAAACACCTAAGAAAGAATTGTGGGAAGCAAATTTTATAATATTACGTGAAAATTTGTATTTTTATAAATATTAAATAAATAAGATTCTTACAAATTATAAATATTTTTTTATTAAAAAAAGAATACAAAAATTTTATTTTGCTTATGAAATTCTGCTTTCCAATATGCATTCCGGCATACGCTAAGTAATTTTTTCTTCCTAATGATGTTAATATGGAATATTTATTCATCAATTTTACTTAAAATTAATATATGTCAAGAACTCTATTGATCACCTTTAGTGTGAAGTATGTAGTATTTTCTCTCAATTAGTTATTTTTATTCACAAGATTTGATCTCAAAATATCATTAGGTAAATATGTTTCACTCACAAGTAATCACTAATAAAAATATTAAATTAAATTAAATTACTACGAAATCAATTTTAAATTTCACAATCCCTCACCTAAATGAACATTCAAGAAAATAATTGCTCGTCTTACACTTAGCATCCCAGTGTCCCACGATTCTTAAAGTTTAATTAGCAATATGCAAGCCTTTTTTTTATAGGTTAAGACATTTTGTGTGTGTGTGTAATGTTGTGAAGCAACCGTTGAGGATTCAAATCCATCTTGAATGCAGATCAGATTTAAAAAATTAACTGCACGTTCAAGTCTGATTTCTTATGTTTCTTTGTCTGATTCGTTTGCATTATTTGCACTTTTTTATCCAAATTAAATATTACCCAAAACAATCGTCCCCCATGGATCGAACCTTTAAATTGGGCTTTCATATTAACTATTAATATTGCAAAAGTATTTTTTATTATGCTTTTTTAACTAATCGACTAATCATTTTTATTAAAATGTATTTATTTTTACATTAGATTTCTTTTTCAAAATATTAAGAAAATGATAAAATTATATTACGTTTCTCTATTATATGTTTCGATTTTAATATTTTATTAATAAAAAGAATCTCTTATATTTGGAAAACATTTTTATTTTCTTATTAATATAACAAATATTTTGATGTTGATTTTATAAAAATGTTAAATATTGTCTGTGCAGCCCACCACCTAAAGTACATTCAACCACGTGATTGTTTAGATAGATCAAAATACAAAAATGAATAATTGTGTATTATTATCTATCTTACTTTATTGCAATCCTCATTTTATTATTTTCCTACTTATCTTTATCCTTGTATTATTAAAAAAATTATAATTTCTCAAAGAGTTTGTTTTTGTTGTAAAAATTCTCAAAAGATAAAGACAAAGGGATAGTGCATATCATCAACAACAGGGCAACAGGGCAACAGGTCAGCTAAACCCAACCCAACCACTTCCCCCTTAAAAAAATGCCAAATTTGTCAACAAAACATTTATCATCGTCAATTAACCAATTACTATTAATACACTAATATGCACGAGCTTATTTTTAGTATTTCACAATATAAAAACTAAATATTTTCCTTTATCATCGGAACACAAACTGAGCTTGGTTTCGTTACATTATTACATTACCATTTTTCTGGTTCTGACTTGGTCGCAGCATTACGCGATTGTGTTTCTCTCCTACTGTTTTGGTCCTAATCCTCTAACTATCCTTTGCTTCTTCCAAACACCTTTTTCTTTTATCCATTCTCTTCTCCACACACTTCACAACTTCTCTTCTCCTGAATCTGCATCTTCTTTCTGTAAGTTTCTCTTTCTTCTTTTTTCTTTTACTGTTCTGTTTCCGTTTCTCTATTACGATCTACCAACATTTTAATCTGTTCCTTAATACTTGTATTCACTCAGTCTCAGTCTCAGTGTCTTGCTCTGAAACTTTTCGGCTCTTAAGCGGTGCTATTTGTTGTACTTTTATGCTATCTATATCTGTTGTTTGTTTCTCTGAAATGGGAAAAAAAAAGGCTGAGTTTGTCATGATCCACCATATTTGTATGCACTTGTAAAATTTATTAGGCTCTGGACTCTGGAGTATGGTCAAGTTTCATTTAATAAATCAAATTGATTTTCCGTATAGCAAAGGTTTACAATTCCAAACAGATTGTAAAGTTTCCCCTTCCAAATTCTCTCTTGCTGTATTTCTTTTCAAACAATCTGAATTTTGTCATCAATTGTTTGGTTAATTTCAGATCTGGTGGTTATTTTTGTGCTTCTGGATTTTTCTTTTTTTGGCAAAGGATATTTGACTCCTCTTAGAACAATTAATAGGTGTAATTGACTGATAAATTTTATCATTATTATCATTTTCTTGGTTTTCATCGTTTTCAATGGATATTAATTGTGACTTAATATTTGGTTCACTGGAGGCATTTTGTTTTTCAATCCTTTCTTGTTTTATGTCGAGATCTCTAGAAAACATTGGAAGATTATCTTTGTTAGTTGTTTATCCTCAGGTTGGATTTTTATATCAAGGGCTATACGCCTATACTAATATCTAATATGCATTCTGGTCCATGTGATGTTTGCATTAGAAAGAACTGAGATTTACATTTTTAATCCTGCAGTTTCTCTCCCAATAAATTGGTATAAGCTTAAATATCTCTAATTCTTATGTTAACTTTTCTTTATCCTGTTTGATCTATTCAGCCTATATGAACTTGAAGAAAATGGAAGTTACAGGTGGCTAAGTCTTGGCAACTTCTATGGCCTACTCTGGTATGCCTTTATAATTTTGTTGATTAACAATTTAACAATGATTACTTTTTGTATTTAAGTTCAAAATATGATTACTCTTTGCGATAATGTATATAGGTATCCGGGCAATGTGCGAGGGAGGATACAACTTAGGCAGTTTAAGAAACAATTGGCAGAAAGCCGGTAAGAAGAATCACCGTGGGAGCATAACAACTGTTATGGAATTTGAATCAGACTGGACAAAGCATAGAAAATCATCTGCTCATACTGCTCAAGTGATTCGATCTGCAACATCGTTCATGCCTTGGTCTTGTAGAATCCCAATTGGTGAAGGATTTTATGAATTCCTGTAGTTATATGCTTCTCAGTAAAACATTTGCACATTATTTGGTTGATAGATCTCAACAAAAGTTCTCTACATCCTCATAATTGTTGGTTTAAAAATGCCTGGTTTTACTGTTGGAAAGAAGAGATTTATCCAGCCAAATATGTGTTTCACCAATTTGATCCATCAAAATAAATCAACTCTTTCACAAAGCAATCATTGTTTATTCCCTGAGGCACTGAATAAAGATTATAGCCCCATTCTACCTGGGCTGCCTGATGATGTGGCTGAGTATTGTCTTGCACTTGTGCCTCGTTCCAACTTCCCTGCTATGGGTGGTGTCTGTAAAGGATGGAGGTCGTTTATTCAAAGCAAAGAATTCGCTACTGTGCGAAAATTGGCTGGGATGCTAGAGGAATGGCTCTATTTCTTAACAACAGACTGTGAAGGAAAGGAAAGTCATTGGGAGGTTATGGATTGTCTCGGTCATAAATGCCGATCTCTTCCACCAATGCCTGGTCCAGGAAAGGCTGGGTTCCAAGTGGTGGTTCTTAATGGAAAGCTTCTTGTCATGGCTGGTTATTCAGTTATTGAAAGAACTGCCTTTGCCTCAGCAGAGGTTTACCAATATGATTCTTGCCTCAACAGGTATTAATTTCTACCTAGAAATCTTGGTATTTTGTTACATATGATAAATTCATCTTTGTAATTTAGTTAAAGATGGACCTATTGTCCCATTCATAATTTGAGAAACATAATGACTTGCTCCATTCTCTATTGCAATTGCAGCTGGAGCAGATTGTCAGACATGAGTGTGGCCCGTTATGATTTCGCTTGTGCTGAAGTCAATGGCTTGGTTTATGCTGTGGGAGGCTATGGGGTGAATGGTGACAGTCTCTCCAGTGCCGAGGTGTATGATCCAGATACTGACACGTGGACACTGATAGAGAGCCTTCGCCGCCCGAGATGGGGTTGTTTTGCTTGTGGATTTGAGGGTAAGCTCTATGTGATGGGTGGAAGGTCAAGCTTTACTATTGGAAACTCCAAGTTTGTTGATATATATAACCCTGAGAGACACAGCTGGTGTGAGATTAAGAATGGCTGTGTTATGGTCACAGCTCATGCAGTATTAGGAAAGAAGTTGTTCTGCATTGAGTGGAAGAACCAGCGGAAGCTAGCTATATTCAGTCCAGAGGACAATTCATGGAAAATGGTACCAGTTCCGTTGACAGGAAGCTCAAGCATTGGTTTTCGATTTGGGATACTAGATGAAAAGTTGTTGCTATTCCCTCTGGAAGCTGAAACTGCTTTTCAAACATTGTTGTATGATCCAAATGCAACTCGGGGGTCAGAGTGGCAAACTTGTGACATAAGGCCATCTGGTTTGTGCTTGTGTTGTGTAACAATCAAGGTATGAAACCTTGTCTTATCTGGCTCTATGGAGTGATGGATACAGCTATGGAATTTTCTGCATTTTATCAAGAATGAAGACAGCAGTGAGTGAGTGTTCCTCACGATCACATACTATTATCTGATTTTAATTGTGTTTTAGCTTGTTTGTGGCTGTTAGTTACTTGGCTCCTAGTGTTATGAGGGACTAATTCCCTTGGTCTTGTGATTGTCTACTTTTGAGTAGCACTATTTCAAACTGTGGTTGGTGAGTTAATTGTTTATTGTTCTCTTTTGGACTTTTTGGTATAAAATAAATCAAGCGATAGCTTTAGAATTTTAAATCCAATATTCAGAGGTAGGTGCACGTGGTAGGCTGTCAAACTTTATGACTGTGACGGAAACAAGTTGAGCATATTGGGTGAGAGATATCAGATATGAGAACGACCGACGAATGAATTTCAATCATATGATTCAAATGGATCGTTAAAATTAAGTATGATGACCTGCTTAGTGCTTGGTGTCTGGAGAGATTAAAATTTCAACGGAGAAATAAAGGTGCACCTTTGTACGATTTTATCTAATAAAAGTTTGGAGATGTATGTGATTAAATATAAATATTAAATTATAATTTTGTCTAATAAAATTGATTCATATGAAAGTGAAAGGAATAAAAAAAAGTTATGGAACTCAGAGAATTACATTTTTTCTTTTATCTATGGGGAAGAATTAAAAAAAAAAAAAAAGCATTTTTCATCTTTCTCTTTCCTTTTCATCCAAATCTACATAACAACACTTGACTGATTGACGCTTAAGCAAGCAATTCCCATCATCTCAGAAAAAGGGTAAAAGCACAAATTCTGTATTTGTTTTGGCTTTCATTTTATATGCCAGTCATCCCCTCTTCCCCTGCACATTAGATAATATGAATTATTATTTGAATAAAATATTAGTTTAATAGGAAAAGTTATTTCTAAGATGAATAAATATTTTACCTGCCTCATTTTAATTTGTTTCAATAATATTAATTTCAGAATAACACTGGAGTAGTTATCAATTTCGTAAAGAGGTGATAAGTTAAAAAAA
This sequence comes from Glycine latifolia, assembly GCA_013407115.1. Lineage (NCBI taxonomy): Eukaryota > Viridiplantae > Streptophyta > Magnoliopsida > Fabales > Fabaceae > Glycine > Glycine latifolia. Next base: position 661,468 of record CM023958.1, read on the forward strand.
ATAAATACACCTCTTACTGATAATATACGATTAATAATCATTTCATGGATAAGAAAAAGAGTAAATTATACTCACACCCCATGTGTTTTGCTCAAATTTCATCTGATATTTCTCCCTTTTTGCACATTACTTTTACCCCCTTTTATTAACGCCGTTAACTAACGTCAATTGAAATATGTGAGCAGACAAAATTGTCCTTACATTTTAATTGTAAAACTCAAATTATCTCTTCCTAATTAGTTTCAGAATTTATGATTCACGTTTCATTCTTCTTCACCATTAGTGAGTATTGTTCATCTTCCTCTTATTGACGAGTTCTTCTTCAACATCCAGGGGGTGCGAGTTTCTCTTTCTCTCACGACGTTCACGTTCCATTCCTCTTCACCGTTCTTGTTCTAATTTGCGAATTTTCCATTATTCATCTTCTAGTTCGCGACGTTCATAAGCGTCTTCATTTGTCTTCCTCTTTGACGTTCACGAGCACTCTATTTTTTTTCATGTTCCACAATTTCTGTTCACGCTAGGCTATGCTTGTAAGTGACCACTGGACCTTGTATATAGGTTATTTTTTAAGATTATTTATTTAATTTTGATTGTTTATTGTTGTCTATTTCTGAATGGGGTTTCAATGGAAGACCAGTTTGAGATCACTTATGATTTTTAAAATCATTTGTTTATTATTGTTGATTAAAATAGTGTTGATGTTTGGGACAACAGGAAACACAACGGATGAAGTGTAAATCATTTGTTTATTATTGTTTATTAAAATAGTGTTGATGTTTGAGACAACAGGAAACACAATGGATGAACTGGAAATCATTTGTTTATTATTGCTTATTAAAATAGTGTTGATGTTTGGGACAACAGGAAACACAGTGGATGAACTGAAAATCATTTGTTTATTATTGTTGATTAAAGTAGTGTTGATATTTAGGACTACAGGAAACATAATAGATGAATTGGAAATCATCTATTTATTATTGTTGATTAAAATAGTGTTGATGTTTTAGACCACAGGAACATAATGAATGAAAATGTTTGTTGAGAATCAGAATTCAGTTCATATATAAGTTAGTAGAACAAAGGATGAGAGGAAATGTGTTAACATTACGTACCAACAAAGTGAGTTCAAAGTTGGGTTTACGTAGAAAAACAAAAAAGAAGAAGAGTATTAAAATATTTTCAGGTTGAGAGGAAGAAAATGGTGATATTTTAGACATAAATTTTCATTAAAAGTCATGTGATCAACATGTGCCTAATTTCTGTTAGATTATTAAACGGTGTTTAGAAAGGAGGGGGTCTAAGTGTAATATGAGTTAAACAATTAAAGGATTTTTTATAGGGTACAAAAAGGGAGGGGTATCAAATAAAATTTGAGCCAAACATAGGGGGTACGAGTGTAATTTACTCTAAGGAAAATGCAAAAAAAAAAAAAAACACCCATTTTGGACTGCAATTAATTTATAAGGGCATGTCTGAAATGTCAAGATAATTTTATACCAAATTAGGCCATTTTTTTGAACGGGCATAGTAGGACTCTTTTCCTTTTGTGAAACTTTTATTTTATTTTTTTTTCATCATCTCAAATCTCAATAACTGTAAATGTAAACGTGTAAAATACAAATAAACTTCGAATGTCAAATATTAATATAAAATATACTTTTTTTTATAAAAAAAAGAAGAGAGAAACATATTTTAAAGAAAAAATAAAGATATAACTTTTTGAAATAGATGAACTGAATAATGATGAAAAAACACCTTTGAAGAAAAGAGAAAAGAACGTAAAAGGCGAATATAACTATTCTTTTAAGAGACCAAAGTTTATTCGTATAACATAGTAAGAATATATTTTTTCTTTTGTGAAACTCATCCTTTAAAATCACTTACATTATGACACAAATTAAAATTTATTAAAAAAATGCAAAATAATGCCAACAAGATACTCCAGATGTTAAATATTAGAAACAAATTAAATAATTTTACACAAAATGAATAGAAACGTATTACAGAGAATGAAAATAAATAAAACAAAAGGTTTTGTTGTTGTAAAAATGAAACTTTAAAATAAAAAATTATAAATTGAATAATAAGAATCAAAATATCAAGTGATTAGTGATAGAGAGCTAACAGGGGTGCCACTAATAACTTGAAGCTCCATTGGAATGATTTGGATAGCTTAAGATTCTTTGAATTCTTTGGAGAAAGAGACCATAATAATAGTTTTTTAAGGTCAACCATGACAATAGTTAAAACCAAAAGAATTGGTGAATATTTAGAACGAAAGGTCAAGATGAAGGAGGTAGAACCAAGGTTCACCAATAAAAGCCAAATCGAGGAAGAAATTGAATCTAATTAGTCACTAATTGACAATATAGTTAGACTCTTTTGACATGATTTGGTCGCAACAAATAGTTGAGTTATGATTTGTGTATATTTTTTTATGTACTTTTAAATCTCCTGTCTTAATTTGTAACTTGAGAATTGTTTACCCATTTTAGTTGGGTTTGTTAGTGTGTTGGATTTGTGAGTAATTAAGTGTCTTTTTATAAACATTTACTTTTATAAACTTTGAATGAATTTGTCATTTTCTTTATCATTTTCTTCTCCTTTTTTTTTTCACGAGTTCTTGAAAGTTCATTCATATAATCTTATGAATTCATAACTGAAATGATATGAATCTTGCTATCCCTTAAAGATTCTATTAGATTGAGATCTATCTAAGTTCTTTTAACTCAATAAGATTAGTTAATTATTTTTTAAAAATAAATTCTAAATTAATTTTCCTATTATTGTGTTTTTAAAATTAAACTTAATGTATATTTTGATGAGTTTGAGTTGTATTTAAAATTGTTTCAACTTAATTTAGTGTCTTGTGTTTTTTAAATATATATATATATGTAATTTTTTATACAATTATGCTAAATAATTATTCTTACTGACTTAATGAATAATATTTCTTCTAACATATTATATTTATATTAAATTATTTATATTGAAACTTGAGTTGTAAATTTATTTTAATTATAGTTTAATATTTTCTTAATTTATAATTTAATTATACATCGTGTTATGCAAACCTATTGTTTAAAGAAACATATCTTATGATGTACTATATTTCACATTTTAATTAAATATTTCGACAACACGCCTACATAGCACTGCTAGTAGACGGTGTTAGATCTACTGTGTAGAAAATCAAACAAACCTTTCGTCGAACACCTTCTCTGCATCGAGCGCGTCTTTCACTTTGAACTCGGGAGTGGAGGGAGCAGAGAACACCAACACCATGTTTGGCTCCGCTCAACCTTCTTCTTCTCCTTTCGGCACCCCTTCTTCAAACACTGCTTTTGGCACCCCTTCTTCCACCCCAGCATTCGGTACCCCTTCTTCAACCCCTGCTTTTGGCACCCCTTCTTCCACCCCAGCATTCGGTACCCCTTCCTTCGCTACCCCTTCTTCTACCCCTGCCTTCGGTTCTTCCCTCTTCTCAACACCCTTCGCTGCTCAACCACAACAACAACAACAACAACAGCAACAAACTCCACTCTTTCAACAACAACAACAACAACAACAAACTTCTTCTGCTTTCGGTTTTCAGAATTCCCTCGCACTCACAGCACCGCAACCCTCGCTCTTCCCAAATGCTCAGTTAACCACTCAGATGGCTAACGTTGCACCTGTTCCTTTCTCCCTCGCCGATCGCGATGTTCAGGTTTTTTTAATTTTTTATCTTCCTTGCACAACTTTTAAATTTTTTTAATCGAATTTTGCTTTTTCAAGTTTTCACTGATTAATTTTGTGTGATGTCTATGTTCTTCAACAAGACTATTGTCGATGCTTATAAGGAAGATCCTGGTAACCCCAAGTACGCCTTTAAGGTATCTTGAAAATGTGTCCTTTGTGGCTCTTGATTATGAAGTTATTGTGTTTACCCCATTTGTGCAATGAACAAATTTAACATATACTTAGGTTTGGACTTCATGCTGTGCACATTTTTTTCATAACTTTGAAATTAGGGTTCAAGCCTTAAGTCTACATTAACTGTTTTTTCTGATGCCACTTGGCAAAAGGTAGAATTGCACTTTTGTTTTTCACGTTCTCCTTACATTGATGTTTCTATGTTGTTCAGCATTTGTTGTTCAGTGTAACAGAACCGCAGTTTAGAGTGAAGCCTGCCGGTGTATCAGATGTAAGTTTGTACTTGTAGTTTACCCGGTAAATGCTCTAGTTGGGAGCTTCTTTTACTTTTTTTTTCCAGCATTGGCTAATTATGGGATTAGTTTATGTTGCTAGATCATGTGGGCGGAGGCAATGGGGAAGCTTGAGGGTATGGAAAGTGCTGATAGAGAACGTCTGTGGCCACAACTTGTTCAGGGTTTTAAGGATCTTTCACAACGCCTTAAGGTAAACTTTATTAGGCTATGTTTGGATCGATTGAAAGGAATAGAATAGAGTAGAATGAAATGCATGACATCAGTTGCTGTTGTGTGAGTTATATAAATTAGGATTAGGATATATTGGAATTGAATATGATAGAAGCTATTCCAAGTTCTGACCAATTTCATTCGGTACCTCAATTTTAACTCCTTCCAATTTTGGGGTGTGGAGTGGAACTAGCATATTGTTTCCTAATATCCTTACCATTCTGTACATTTCTCAAACAATGAAGTGAATAACTTTCTTCAATTGCATTTCCATCACAAAATATCCAAACAGTAATATGATAATTTTAGGTCGTTTCGCTCCGTTTCATTTGTCATTAGATATCCAAACTAAACATAAACTATTAGTGATTGGATGTCATATAGATGTATCAATTTTGATGGGTTAACTACTAGAATAATACTAGTAATTTAAATATATGATATTTCGAAGAAAATCAATGCTCATCTGGGGCTTTTTGGCTCCTTTCTGTAGTTCAGTTTCTAGATATCTTATATAAATGGTCATCAATTTCAAAATTTGGTGTACATCATCAGCGTTGATACCAGCCGACATAAAACTCGCCGGTACACCGAACATCATCAGCATTGATGCCTTCACAAGTGAATTTCGTTTTACATGCAAAAGTTGTTTACAAGATTAGCAGAGGAATCAGTATTTTATGTCAAGATTTTGACAGAACATGATGTTTCTCAATCAAATGTGAGAAGCTGTGATAAAAGAAATTTATGATGGGCAATGAAAAGAAGAATTGATAGACATGCGTTTTTGACATTATTTGTATGTGCTAAGATGAGCTAGGTGCTTTTGGGAACATATCTGCTTCAATACTATCGTAGTAAATTCAGATCAATTGTCATCGAACCTTGTCTATTGAATTGACTTTCGCTTGTCTGAATTGATTTATAACTCATGCAAAGAGGGTGAGTGTGTATGATTATACGAAGTTGGATAACATAAGAAATGAAGATATTCGTCGAAAGTTAGTAGTAGTACCGGTGTGTGAAAAGATGAGGGAGCTTAAATTGAGGTAGTTTGGGTATGTTATGAGACGTTCACTAGATGTTCTCGTAAGAATAAGAGTTTGTTACCAAGAGCTCGACACAAAAAGAGGTAGAGGTTGACCGAAACTTACCTGGGAAAAGGTAGTTAAACAAGACTTAATGAAGTGGAAAATAGATTGGTGGACGGTGTGTCTTAGGATGGAGTGGAGAAAAGCTATAAGCTTGGTAGAGGATTTAATCCATTAGTATCTCTATGTTTCAGTTGTTCCCTTTTTTTAGTTCTTTTCCTCTTCGTTTTCCCCCTCCTCCTTTCACTTTTCTTTTATTTTAGGTTTTTTTCCCCTTTATTTTGTCTTATTTCCCCTTTTTTCTTCCCCTCTCCCTTTTTATTTTTATTTTTTTTGGTCTTATTTTCAATCTATTATTGAATTTATCTACCACCTGCCCCAATTAACTTGGATTAAAGGCGTTGTTGATGTTGATGCAAAGAGGGCGAACCCTGACATAACAGTAAAGTTGTGTTTTGGTGACTTGTCGGTCATGGGTTCGAATACGGAAATAGCCTCTTTGCATATGTAAGGGTAAGACTGCGTACAATATCCCTCCCCCTTACCTGCGCATAGTGTGGAGTCTCCGGACAATGGAATACATAGTTTTTTAGTTTTTTTACTAGGTAGTTACTGAAATGCCAGAAATAGAATGGCTATATAGTGATGCTTTGAGTATTGATTTTTTTGAGATGTATCCACCAGTAAAGTATTTGATGAAAAAAGGGAGATTCTACCAAATTCTGATATAGAAATTGTTGACATCTGAGGATTAGATATAATGCAAGCCTTGAGTATACATTTTTACTCACATTGTCATGCAGATACAAGATGAAGTCATTGTTTCTGATGCAGAGAGATTGCGTATAACCCAAAGCAATGTTAAACTGGTATTGCTCTTCCCTTTGCTCAACCAAGAGCACAATGTTAATGTGGTACTGGTTTTTCTATTGTGCATTGCTGACTTGTCTTTCTAATTGCTTGATACTTTTCGCAGCTCCAAAGACATTTTCAAGCTGATACTCTTCCTTGGATTCAAAGACTGAAACAAAAAGAACAAATTCTCCAGCAACGTCTTTTAAGAGTAGGTTCAACTATTATGTGTTTAAGTTGTTTTCTTGAAGGAGAATGAATCAATTCTCCAGCCCCAAATTAGCTACTATAATATGCAGTTGATGTAAAGTTTTTACATTTATATGTCCCTAACAGCATTCTGATTCTGAAAAGTCACATCAATGATTTGTCAAGGCTTTGGATTTTTTTATTCGTTGCTTCTCAATTATATTTTCTCATGTGATTCAAGGTAATGAGAATAGTGGAGGCATTGGAGGAAAAAGGCTGTCGTATACCCTTAACAAAAGGGGAAGCTGAACTTGCTGAGAAATTAGCCACAATAACTAGACAGGTAGAAATTTTTGTCCAACACCAATCTTCTGCCTCTGGCTTTGTTGCTGAGATGGAACTTATATGGAAATATCTTTTCAGCTGAAAGGATCTGGAGCGGAACTGTCAAGAAGGGTACAAAATCTACTAACTGTATCTCGTGTTAAAGCTAATAGCAATGGATTTGGTAGCTCCGTTTATCTTCCAGGGTCAACCAAAATTCATGAACAGAGTCTTGGTGATCTACAAGAGGTGAGATGGAACCAACTTGAGAGATTTATTATTTAACATTTTCATTCTTGATTTGCATTTTTGCTTTTAAAAAAGTATTGTTTGTGTAAAGAATTCAATGTAACGACGCCCTAATTTGTGCGAGCAGGTTTTACAGCAGCAGATGGAGGCCATTGCAAGACTTGGCAGTGTTCTAAAGCGAGATATACGGGATATGGAGATTATGATGACCGAGGACACAACAAGAACTGACAATGGGAATTTAATCTGAACTTAGTCTACAAAATATTTAGCCTTGGGTTGTATTCACATTTTATTTATATTTTTTTAAACCCATCATGATTTGGTAACTAGTGGAAACGAATGTAACGAGCACATCCACATACTATGTGCTCCTTCCGCTGCTGATTGGAACTTCCCATCATCAACTTCGAGAAAACGTTATGCAAATTGACTAGTCATTACTAATTTGCAAACTTTGTTTCTACAGTGATGACTTCGAAATCAAAATTTCCTATTAAAAGGTATTTTGGGGTGCTCCAAAGCCTTTATATTCTATTTGATTTTATCAGAGTATTCTTGAACTTCTAGTTTTAATCCTAAGTTATGACATTAATGTTTTATTTGGGTTCTGAAAATAAAAACTTAAATATGTTTTTAGTTTTTATAAAATGAATGAATTTTAATTTAAGTTTTCACTGATTTTCATTCCCAAAAATGTAAAATAATTTTTTTGGTCTCTACTATGTAAAATTAGTTAAATGTTTATGTTTAACAAGAGGCCAAGTAATCATTCACGCATCCACGTGACACTTGTTATAAGGATCATTATAAGGATCAAAACTAAAAAAGATAAACTATAATTGACTCATTATAAGGATAAAAAGAGTAATTTAAAAGGCTTTAAATATATTTTTCATGTTTATAATATTTCTTTTTTAGTTTACTATCTAAAAATTATTTATTTATTTATTTTATTATATTATACTTTTAAACTTTTACTTTTGGCAATAAAACAAAAAAAATTAGGCAATAAACTGAAAAGGGAGTATATTATGTATATAAAAAACATTGAAGTCAATTTAAAATTTTAAAAAGAAAAAACTTTATACAAAAAAAATCAAAACTCACCAATTTTATGAGAACATTTAAATTATAAAGTAAAATGAAAAATATACATCATTTAGATGAGAAAAAAAGTAATTTTTTTGTTTATTCAGATAAGTAAAATGAAAAGAAACATTTTTTTATTGGAAAATGTAATTATTTTTAACTTGTTGTTTTTTCTTGGCATAAAATTATTTTTTAAAATTATATTGTATAAAATTTAAAATTTAAAACAATGAAAAAAAAGAAGAAAAAAGTATTTCTCTCATTTTATTTCAGTTTGAAAGGAAAGTATTTTCTGGTCAATCCCACAAAAAATAAATTGTCATAGCTCCTCACTCTGTAAAATTTCATTTCATCTTATCTTTTTTTCTCACTCTATTTCTATCCCAAGGATTAAGCACAATTAGGCGTCTTTATCTCAGACATTTTTGGACCTTATGTGTTTTTAACTCTTCATCATTGGCACTTCCGTTTTATATAGTGTTTTATTTTAAAAAAATCAATTAAAGTGAAATTAGTTCATATTGATCTAAGTAACCTGATGGAACCTAAATCTGAATTATTCATTGTGAAAACATTCACCACGCTGTCAATTTGTGTATCAGCGACACTTTTGGTGTGTATAATATTAACGTTAGCAGCGTAATTCGGATTCGAAGTCATCACATTAATAAATTGTGGGCTTTTATGTTATCCATATCTGAGATAGGGAGATCCCCCACCATAAGCTAGAAATTCGAATTCCATGTAGTAAACTTGGGGATTAATGGCAAAAAGTCCACTTCGTTTCAACAACGAAAAAAAAGAAGATAACTAACTATATGATTTCAGGGGCTCCAATGAAATCATAAGTACAAGCTCTCATTTTGTAGATCTGCAAATAATTTGAATTTAGAAATCTAAATTTTGCATATCAAACTGCGGTAAAGCATAGAACCGACGCCCCTGCAAAGCATCAAATTTTTAAATTGTTAGTGTCGACAGTTACCACGTTGAACTTATAACAGGAGGAGGCACAATTGATGAATAAAAAATTAACGGTATGTAATACAGTCATGATCAACAACACTGAACTGATTAAGAGTGGGGCGTTAAGGTATGGAGGAAGAAAAAACCATGACAGGAGTTTTGGCAAAAGAATACTACAATATAAGAGGATGATCTTGAAAAGCTATCCACTTTGTCGCAGGAAAAACAATAGAAAGGAAATCAGAGGTAACTAAACGATATATGTAAGTATCAAATCAGCATCTGTTCAGGACTTCCATTAAGGCCATTGCAATACTATACGTGCTTTGACCAAAAATGTTCCACATAGCTGATCCAGTTTCAATTTCTTTTAACAAGTTTATGGTGCAATATTTCATAGAACAAACCATATTTGATATTTGTCATTAAGTTGCCAAATCATGGTTACAATCACCATTGGTTTCACTTCTAAACATCTGTACAAAAGAATGAGTATAATCACTAGATGATCCATGAAAGGGAAGCACCATCAACCATCAGATCTGCATTGGAAGAACTCAAAGAAGGTGTGATGCCTATATATGGTTTAGAAACTTCTGTTTAACATTTTACAGCCAAAAAATACTTATTACACATACTTTTTCCCCAACATTAGTTTCCTGATTAGTATGATACTTGCCCAAAAAACAAAGCAAAGAGAAACTTACTATTGAGTAAAACAAAGCTTAGAAGAAGATTATTGAAACACCCATCATAAAGCAACCCGCAGCTACCCATGGGCTTAAACGTTCACCTGTTTTGGCAACAACACAAGCATAGTCAAGATAATATCACCAATTAGATTGAACATCTCATGAAATATATAATTCTTTTTGGGTGAAAAAATGGGGCAATAGAAGAGTTATACGTGGATAACAAGCAGAGTAAAGACTCATGTTACACATTGATTAGGCAACCAAGTTTAAAATATATTTCTGTTCTCACTTTGTAGCATTTCCTTTTATTGTTTTGTAGTCAAAAAGAATCAAACAATGAAAATCTATTACACAACATATCCCAGCATGCTGGTGCCTGATGCAGCACGAAAATGTGAGGCAACTAATTCAAGAACTACATGGCAAAGCTAGAAGTCAAGTAATCGATGTCCCAAACAACATTATGAATGCCCCCATCATGTAGCATTTTGAAGCTAATGTTTCATAATAAGTAAAAGATTTATGAAAATGACACATAAGTACCATCATAATGTAGCATTCTGAAAGAACGTTCCATAATTACTAAAGGATTTATAAAAATAACACATGTATGAAGTACACCTACAGAAAAGGATGTAATCATGATTTGCTACATAAGTAAAACAAGGACAGAATCATATAAGTCCATAACCCAACCTTTTTATATTTGCATTACTCATAATGTACCCCCAGTTTTCCACTGCCAATAGGTAAGTCATAAACACAACTATGTTCTTTGGTCTAAGTTAATCATTCAATATATATTAAAATCTGAAGTCATTAAGGCAGAAATCACAAGGCGAAAAGCAAAAAATCATAACAGAAGAAATCAAAACAAAACTTCTAAGGTAACATGGACTCATTGTAGGACTCCTTCCACACTCCTTTCCACCTCTTTTCCAAAGCTTAAATAAATAAAGAAAATAGATTTTTATAAGTGCATGTAAAAATAAATGCAAAATAATAATTAATCAATGCAGTAGGAAATCAAATAGGAGACATCTACCTATTCTTGCTGCCTTCCAGAAGAAACCACGAAACCTGACAGGAAAGCATATATGTCATGCCATCAAGTCTGTTCAGCAAGTTTTAAAAATCTGGTATAGAGAATGAAAACACTAATGCAAAAAATACGATGGTTAAAAAAAGAACGTAAATAGGGCAAAACCTTATGATACATAGAATTTTGAACAAGTAATGTTCAAATGTACATATGATCAATCACTTGAAAAGAAAAAATGAAAGGTAAGGGAAAAGAATGAAGGCTTGAATAGTGAATTTCCTCCCATCTGGTTGGATGTTTAAAATTAATTTGAGGGGGAACTTTAAAAAGTTCATAAAAATTAGTAAAGTGGATGTTTTCGAGTGGTGACATGATATTAACAACCCCGTTTTCTTCACTCATTTCATAAACTCTCAAACAAGAAAAAGGTTCAAAGTAAACTTCCCCTTCCCTTCCCTCTCCCTTTATTCTCCTCTATCCAAACATGCATAAGAAAGTATTGCATACTATGGTATTGCTCTGTAATGGCAGCATTGGGCCAAAATGTAACGCTCCTGATTGTTGACTTCTCGGTGGCTCGCACTCTACGGTATTTCATATGGTGGCACTTCACTCAACTTCTTGTTGGTCAAAACCTTCCGTAGGTAGCCCTTTCCGAGACCTCAACAATCTACTTCGACTGCTTTCAAGATCAATGACTTTCCTTACAAACCAACACGAGACTTTTCAGCATGCTTTGTCCTCACTCACACACTTGCTGAGAAACTTCCTAGAAGATTACTCATCTCATAACTACTCCAAGTCAAACATGCTTAACTGTGGAATTTTTATGTAATAGGTTTCTAAATAGTAGATGCATCTTGTTTGTATAGGTAGTAACGATTAATTCCTTTCAGTCATCCTCAATTATACAGTCTTATACCTGCACAGTCTTTGAATTCCTCTCATTCTGGTGTGATTCGATCGGAATATTACAAAAAACAACATTGAAAATTAACTAACAAGACCTACACAGCTAGACTACTTGGATGAAACATTGTTAACATATGCAGAAACTATATAACTATTATAATCCGTATTTACACATGGCGAGAGATGAAGACATATATACCCAGTTTTCTGGTCAAGGATCGCGGGAAACTGCATCTTGAAATAAGTGCAGGCACATATTCCCAGAAGTATCACAGTTAGAAATGAATGGAAATTGAAAAGCGCCGACTGAAACAAAACAGAAAAACGGATGTCAAATGCAATGAATTGAACACTCTATGAATTACATCAAAATGATTCCAAATTTTCAGTTTCCACACCATCTCAACGTATTCTTATAATTTGCCAATCTTCACCTTCCTCCCTCTCTTCAAGTCTACAAAACATGCCATAAGAATCACATTAGACCTATGAAGGAGGCTATGACCCAAAACCATATACAATAAACTAAACAGTGGCACGCACAAGCAACCAAAACCTTAAAATTTTGCAATTACACGATCTCAACCAAGTTCAATTACAAGTCTCTTTCTTAGGAGAGTAAAAAAGTAAACCCTAAAAATAATAATTAAAAAAAAAGAGTAGATCCTTAATAGCTAAAGGGTTATGAGATTGTGAAATTAGGAAAAAATGAAGCAAAGCCGAATTGAAGATGGATATGCAGAGAATGAGTTTATTAATGGATAAAAGGGACGATGAAAAATATGAAGTAGCGTAGATATTATAGGCTTATAGCGAAACGGAGAACATAAATCAATTACCGAATCGAAGTAGCAACTTTCGCTCCCAGAAATCTGTGAACGTCAAGATACAATACAATCGCCCGAAGAATAACCTTTTGGTCCGGTTAGTGTTTAGTTCTGTTCTTTACTTCATCCCTTCCACTTCCCTTCCTACTTGTTTTATTGTTTTTACTCCCTAAAAAATTTGTTAAGAGTTTTGATTTGACTTAATTATACAACTAATTTTTTAATTATAATTAAAAAATTAGCTCAATCTCTTAATTATTAAAATGTTAATTTAATTCTTTAATGGTTTAAAGTATTATCATGTTCTTTTCATAAGTTTGGTTAGTTTGATTGAGAAAAAATTTATAAATAAACATCTTTTACATTGATTATCAAATCGATTTAATTGATAATCGATATAAAAATTTCTTATTTTACATAGGTTATAGAACTAGACAAATGAGTTTGTAAACTCAAAACTTACATAGTTTTTTTTTTACCGAATTGTAAGTTTTTTAAATCCAATAAGTTTTACCTACTAGTTAAACATACTAATCTGTGAAATTCACTTATTTTTATAACTTACTTAAAAAAATTGTGCATTTAAAATTTACAATTAGCTTGTTTGAATTTATAATTAACACTTAACATTTAAGTATTATTCATATGGTCTAATTATTAGTGAATAATAATATAATATTTTGATTAAGTATAAAATTATAGATTAAATAAATATAAAAAACACAGTACATGTATTATTCATTTAACTCTAAAATTTGTACCAAGTGAAGCAAAAGAAAAAATGGTAAATATCAAAACTTTCTTTATCACAATCATAAAAATAAAATAAAAGTTAAATAATACTATTTAAAATTAAGCAACTCATGGAGATCCTTGCTCTTTGGATAAAAAAAAGGTGAATACTCAATCAGTCATAAAAGCATGTTTAAAAAATTAGGATAATTTAAAAGTTCATGAAAACTAAACAACAAAAATAGAAAAAATAATTTAAAAGGACAACAGTTTGGCATGAAGAACTAAAAATGTTATGAGTTAAAAATTTGTTAATCTAATACTGCCGAGTACTTATTGAGTACAAGTTTTTTTAACCATGTTTTCTAATAATACTCACCTTGAAGGAATTTTTTTACTGCTTTCATATTTTATTCCCTAATTCTTTGTTTATTTTATTTCTTTTCTTTTCGTTGATCATCTTTTTCATTTTTCTCTCATGATTTCGCATCTCATGTTGTATGATTTTCGTTTTTTTTCCTACTCGCTCGCCAAATCTTCATCGCTTTCACAACTTCACATGTTCATCCTTTTGCATCTTCCAATTATTTTTTTCTTTAATTGATTTTGTTATTTTTCAGTCTCATTTTGCTTGAGTTTAGATTCGACATTTCTTAGGTGGTTAAGCACATATACTTTAGTTAACTTGTTAAATCTTGAGTTCTAACTTCTGCTTAATAGTTAAGCTTGTATTTATTTGACTTGGATGATTTTAACCTCTATCTT
>CM023958.1:675637-714512 GCA_013407115.1 Glycine latifolia
TATATATATATATATATATATATATATATATATATATATATATATATATATATATATATATGTAATATTCAACTCAATCTAATTGGGTCATAAGAAATTACCCAAGTAGATAAACAGAGAGTACATCAAACAGGTAATATAACTTACAATGTGGAACTGCATGTCTAAAATCATAGATCACCCCCACGAGAACGAGATTTTGCAAACAAAAACAGCTTCGTCAACTTCTCCCTTATATGGTGGTTAAACATTGAGATTTTGTTTTTAGCTTATCTATTGAGTAGTTAGGCACCATACTTAGCTTTTATTATTGATGGTTAAACTTTATAATTTTTTCCTTTATTAGGAGGTTAATTTTTTTTTATAATTTTAATCTTCGTATACCTTTTAGCCTATATATTTCTGACATTTTCCATTGTATTTTGTTTTGACTTAATATACACTTTGTGTTATTCATCTCAAGTTGAAGTGATGTGAACATCTTCCAATTTGATGAGAGCAATATATTAGACATGTCATAATTAAAAGCTAATTACCCTATATAAATACTTGATAGTAAAATCACTTTGTACTTAAATACTATTAATGATTTTAGAGAATACAATTTTATTTTTCTTTTAATTATCTCTTTTTCTGAGTTATGTTTTCACCCCCCCCCTCTCCATATATATAAATATTTCATCAACACATTACGTAGTATAATTTTATGGTTCAAAAATTTATTTAAATTATAACTATTTATTTTCTATATCTAATTAATTTTCACCTTACTTTTTCGTATATTTGTCGACTTTTTATAGTTCTGAATTTAATCTTTTTTTTAGAATTAAGTTTATGTTTTATTTTTTGTGTGTGGACATTTTTAAAATTAAATAGCATTAAAAAAGTCGAATTAACTTTTAAATGGATAAAAAATATACTCTATTACCTATATTAATCTTAAATATACAAAAATAAAAAATATATTGATATTTTGATGCTCAATATGTTGAGTGGTAAAAACATGCCTTATAAATATGTTGATTTTAAAATAATTATAATAAAGTAATTCAAAAGTAATTTATGATAAAAAATATAATATAAAATTGTTTTATTCTGTAAATATATAGATATTAAAATTCATCTATTATTGACTAAAATTAAGTTTATCTAAAATTAGTTTTGAAAACTTGTAATACAAAGGCGCTGTCTATATCCATGTCCTGATGTATGGATTCCAGGTCCAAACACGATTGTTGAAAGGACACTAAAATGATATCCAAAGTTTTTTGTTTTTCATGAAAGAGAAATGATATCCAAAGTTAGTCATGGCAATCAACCAACTCGTTCCAAATTAACCTAGTCAACGTGAGACCTGCTTAAATGAGGACCACTTTCCCATAATTAATGGTGTGTTTAAAAATGAATGATTGCATGATAACTTTCCCATAATGGGGTCCATTTTCATCCCAAGTTTTCTGTGAGTTATGAAGTATTGTTTTCCTTGATCTATCGTCCCATAATATCACTCAAATAGTTGAAATTATTTTTAATTCTAATTATATTTTTTTCAAAAAATATGTATGATTTTTATAAACAAAATTATTTTCTCATACATTTAGATTCCTCATTTGAAACTTGACCAAAAATTTCAGCCAACTTTGTCAGGCTTAAATATTATGAGTCATGCTGACAAGTACTTTGATAATATTAATAAATGAATGAAAAATAAAAATATTATCTGTGATATATCAAATATATAAAGAATAAAACTAAACAAAATATTAAACTTTCTTCATTAACACCAATTTAAAACGTTATCACGTTCAGTTTTACATTAGTGCTAATTGGTTTAGAACCTTGTTGGCACAATTATTTATTATACGTTCAATATATTGGAGCGTTGTGCTATCTATGTAACAGCTTAACACGAATTAACATTTGTCTTTCTAATTTGTTAAGAAAAAACAGAGTGAAATTTTAAATAATCATAATGTATTTAAATCATGCATGGTTATTGATTTTACAGTGAATTTTTTTAGTGGTATTCACTTTACGTGGCTTTTGTGCTTTCAAGGAAATCAGTTTTCAACTTGAAAACAAAAGCCCATTGGTTATTAATCAAACAATATATTAATTTCAATGCTCACCGATGAAATTGAAATATGACTACTGAACCAACGATAATTATATATGTTTAATATAAGTATGATGTTCTAGCCTATCTACAAGGTTTTTTTTTTTTTTGAGCCAGCCTAGCTACAAGGTTATTAAATGAGATGAAGTGATTATCAGTTGGATCATCGTGAGGAGATGATGCTATTTGTATAGATTTTAATACTCAAATGGTTGTTTAATTTGGAGTTGGGGGATTTTGATTGAATGATGACCTATATGTTTGTGGAAGATTGATCAAGTAGGATAATGATAATAATAAACAAACTTAAAATAAAGTATGTTATATATAAAGATTACAATACATAGTCATATAAGTTTTTTTTTTAATTGCGTTAGTTTTTTTAAGTAGTGAAATGATATTTTGCATTAAACAAAATTACTTAATTCATTTTTCATTGATGTTGTGATAAAAATAATCAAAACATTTATTGACAATAAATCTATTCTGTCTATTTTATTTACTGTAGAGTTAACTAGTAACTTCCGATATTAGTTACAAAATAAAAATATAAAAATATTGAGAAGATCATAAGATAATATATAAAAAGTTATATTAATATAATTTTACATATTATAGTGAAATTTTTATTTTATTTTTTAACTAATATCCTAATAACAGTTATCATTTACCTTTAGAGTTTGTTTGAATAAAGAATTTTAATTGGGAAAAGTAATTTATTAGGAAATTTAAAATTCTTTAATTTAAAATTCATTGTTTGAATATTTTTATATGAAGAATTTAAATTTTTGAAATTTTAAATAATTAAAAATGTGGAATTGAATTTCCTTATAAAATGTGAGAAATTGAAATTATCTTCTTTTATAAAAGCTCTAATCGCACCACTCTTTATTTCGTCTCCATCACCAATGAGTACTCCGACCTCCACTACTCTAATGATACTCACCTTAAGCGTATCTCCGTGCATGAGGTTCAAAATTTTAAAAATGAAGAAATTCAATTTCTTCATACAAACATAGAATTTTGAAAATAAAAAAATTTTAATTGATACATTTTAATTTCCCTAAATTTTAAATTTTGTAAAATTTTAAAATATTTCATCCAAACATACTCTTACATTATTATAAATATTTATCCTCATGTACAAGTGTTAGCTTATTTTTGTCAGGTGTCACTATTTTTCTTCTCATCATTTTTTACTCTTTTACTCATGAGCTTTTTTCTTTCTTTCTTTCTCTTTCTTTTTTTCCTTCTCCCTCTCTCCCTCTCTCCCTCCCTCCCTCTCATCATGTACTCCTTTCCTTCTCTCCCTTCTCTCTCCCTCTCTCCCTCCCTCCCTCTCATCATGTACTCCTTTCCTTCTCTCCCTTCTGTATTGCTCTCAACTCCACTTCACAATTTGTTGTCTTTTTAATTTTATTTTATCGATATTATATATTTTTATAATAATTACTCTTTTATTTATATTATATTACTATTTTATATCTTTTATTTATAAAAAATTATATTCTATAATTTAGAATATCATATATAATTATAAAAATAACCACTCTTTTATTTATATTATGTTATTGTAGTTTTGTCAATACGATATTTAACTTTTGTTGAAATTTTTATAATAATATGCTAAATATTATATAAAATATTATCATTATATTTATTAAATGCTAAATTTATATAATTATTTATTACTTATTAAAAATAATATTAATTATTTTATTTTAAAATTCTATAAAAAAATTACTTAAAAATGGTATAAAATAAATTAAAGTAATTAACAAATAAATATTCTGTTGATTTATGTAATTTATTTGTAAAAATAAAATGTCATGTGTTGAAGAAATTTCAAACTCTTGATAAAAGTCTTACTGAAGAGGCGGATAGGTTGAATATATTTGTCATTTCATACTCTTAATAAAAATCTTCCCTTTGAGAATACATGAATGTTATGTGTTGAATAATTTTTTTGTTGCCCGTCCATTTATTTCATCCGAGTCAAAGACATTTAATAAGACGGTAAAAAAAAAAGAGATGCTAACAATACACTCTCTATACATATTTGTATTAATTAAAATATATTAAAAATTATAAAATTAAGAAAGAGAAAGTCATTAATAAAATATAAATTCTATTAAATTTATATTTTATAATTTTATAATTTTTAATAAATTTTAAACACAAAAAATAAAATATTTAAAAAAATGTGTCAAAGAAAATAATTATAACATTTTTCTAAAAAAATACCTTCAACATTTCTAATAGATAATACATGTGAAAAGACAAATTTACTTAAATAATTATAATTTAAACTAAAAGAAGTAAAAAGTAAAGTTAAAACTTAGTCATAATTTTATGGAGCAGGTGCAGTTCCGTGATGAGTTGATTATTAGGGGAGGATCATTTAGAAGTTTCACCTTGATCGTTGATAGTTGATGGAGGAAAGACACAAACGCATCATCCCTAAAATTACGGATTGGTGGGACTATGATTCGTGGCTGAGACAAGCGTCGGTTGATATTTGTGGTTAAAAGCACAATAATGTGGTCTGTTTTGTACCCACATTTCAAAATATATAGAGACAAAAATTTGGTAATTTCCCTCTTCGTCGTACTCCTATGTGGACACATTCGCTGCCATTAAAAAGATCCACTTCACTGTTTAAGATAAATCTTTCCTCTTTCCACTCCGCTAATATCCCCATGAATTAGTTTGAAAAGTTTATTTTATAGTTGGTGCAGATATTATTTTACCCTATGGAGGAAAGAAACGAAGCGAGCAATATTTTTTTTTAATTTAAATTTTAAAAAATGAAAAAAAGAATATTTAAAATTTTTGTTTCTTGAGATTAACTTTCTTCTGATTTTTTTTCTTTTTTATTCAACCAAACAAAGGAAAAGAATATTGTTATGTGCATTTTCTTCTCTCAAATTTATTTTCGTCTATTTTCACTCATTCCAAACACGCCTTTAATTAAGATTTGTATTTTTTAAAATTGAAAAATATGTCCTAAGTACTAACAGATTTTTGAAGTCGATCATATGTAGTTGTCAATGATAAAAAAAAGTCAATTACACAAACTTTATTGGCCTACTATTGAACAGTTAAGTCACTAAACAATTAATTCATCAATCATTATTTTAAAAGCATTAATTTGTGTTTGATAACACTTTAAGAAAATAATTCCTTTTCTATAAATTACACTTATTTTTTTATAAGAGATAATTCTATTTGAATCAAATTATAATTAATAAAATAATCCTATATAATAATTAGCATTTGTTTTTAAAATGTCATTCAACAACTTAAAAAAAATAAACAATAATTTTTTAAGATAATTTAAATTAAACATGAAATAGTTATATAATTATCCTATGAATACATCACAACCGATGATGTAAAATATAACTAATTTTTTTTATCCTAAAATAATTGTGGTTTTAAGTTATTTTATAAATATTTTTTAAAAATAATAAATAAATAAAAGATAATAATAATTTTATAAATTAATCTTATATAATCATTAATTTATTTATAAATTTTGTTATTCATAGTATTATAGAAGATTTAAGTGACAAAAATAATTAATATTAAATTAAAAGATTAAAATAATAATTATTTTAAAATATTTTTTATTATCTTACATAATAGTTATAATAAAATGAAAGAAAAGTAATTATCTTTACATCATTAATTGTTTGATAATTTTTTACACACATGTCTACCCAGACTCGGTCTCGGTGGCATGGATTTCATAATTTAGTTTGCAGATACACCAATGGTGTCATTAAAGAGTCATGCGATGACTGTTTTTAAAACAATTTTTCTTAATAAAACATTAATTTCATCTTTAAATTATTGTCATCTTTCCAAAACAGTTGTCAAAATAAATAAAATTTATAAAAAATCTTTTAAGTATTAGAAATTATATGAAACAGTTTTAAATATTAAAAAATCTTTTAAATTAGTTTCTGAAGATCAGTATAATATATCAAAGTAGGAACTATATTAATAATATTTATTATTACAAATTATTTATATAATTTTATCATTTTAAGAATTATTTTTAAAATTTATTGGTATATGAGTTCGATTGCTACTGATAAAAATATTGTTTAAGAAAGAGAATAAAATTATAAAAATTATTTAAGATAGACATTTAGATGGTTTACTGCAACTTTTTCTCTGCTCAGTTTCAGATATTAGTATGATATTGTTTCAAAAAGTACGGAAACTAGGAATGTGCGTAGAGTCATGAGTGAAAGATAAAAATTAGTTTAATCCTAATTTTTGAAATCAAGAGTAATTGGAAAATTTACAAACGACATTAGAATTTAGAATAAATACTCATTTAGTCATTTTAATTATTAAAAATATGAGAACATGATAAATTGATTATTAAAATATGAAAAATTCAAATAAAAATATGCAAAAATACAATAAATTGATTCATGAACTTTATAATTTAATATCAAAATAATTGTTGAATCTTATAATTTAATGATAAAATGTCTTCCAAATTTAATAATAGGACCAATATGTTGTACTTTTATATATTTAGAGATTAAATTTAAATTTACATTTTTTAATACTAATTTATCACCATTTTTCATTTTCATTGACCAAAATGGTATTTACCCTAATATTTGTTGGGTGATTAGCCGAAGAAAAAAAAATTGTCAGCTGATTAGTGCTGTTTGGTAAGTTGAAGAATTATTGTAACTTGTAATGCCAATTTTTAATTTAAGCGTCCAAATCTTCCCAACGTTATATTATGGAGAAGGAGTAACTTGGATATGGATATCTTAAAAAAATATTTTCATTACTTTAGTGCTTAAATATCTGAATTTGATATTAATTATACTAATAATTGAAATTCAGTAATATGAGTATAAAAGTTTTTTACACCTTTATCTAATAATAAATTATCTTATAAATTAAAAATTATTGACTCTTGGTAATTATTTTAAATATTATATTTAAGATAGTTTTTAATTAGTTTATTAGAGTGTAAAATATTTATACTAATATTATGTCAAAACTCTTATAATATATCTTACTACAGTGATTCCTAAATTTCATTAGAAAAAGCACTAACTGTTTTCTTGCAACACTTTTGTCATTCACTTGAAAGTAAGAGTAGGAAATATTGAAATTTCTTCCTGCCTAGCTAAGTTCTTCTCATGAAATAATATTATAATATCACATTATAGAAAGTCTTTTACTAAAAGCGTCACATATTTCTTTTTACAATTTTTAATTTTTAGAAAAATATTTTAACTAATGACTTTATTTGTTTTTTTTTCAATTTTCTTGTCTGCTTCATAGCTCATATATATATCATTATATCTCTACCTTTTATATTTCGTAAAAGTCAAGGCTTATATTGAGAAGTAAAGAACTTAACAATTAACTCACACACTTAAACATAAATTTAAAAAAAAAAACCCCACACACACTTAAAGTCACCAAGAACATAGCAATCATCAATCATTTCTCAATCAAATATTTGCTCAGATAACGTCTTGTTTTGGTTAAAATCTATTAATAGACTTCAGTTGAAAGATTGATAAATGAGAAACATTGTGTTGATATATATGTGGTTCAAACGTGTAATACTCAATAGTCAAAGTAACGTAACATCATTATTTACAAAAATGTTGATCACTATTTACAAGTGTTGATTAGTTAAGCTATGTGATCAAAGATTGACTATACAGGAACCCTAACAAATCTTTAAATTATTATTAGATTAACACAGCAATTTTCTAAAATACTAGAACCACCACTACTGCTAATTGATTAGGTTACGTTACATTAATATTGTCTTGCTATATTACGATAACATTAAAGAAGTTAGCCTTTAAAAAAAATTGACAGCGAGAAAATTATTTTTTAAAAGCTTTTTAGAAGATAATTATAGTTTATCAGCAAGAAAATTATTTGAGTACGTGTATTGAATTGTTTTAACTAAATATCTTCAATTATTTTGTGTGAAACTTTGTATGATACAATGATGGTGTTTAAAATTTTCAAATTTATAGAAAAATATAAATGTTTTTTTTAAAATATCTGAACAATAATTATATTATTAAATTTAATGAATGGTTAGGGTCTCGTGCAGTGATAATGTCACCGCAGAGGATCCATTCATGTTTTAGAAGCACAATAAGGTGAGTAATTCTGTTTTAACTATCGATCAGCTGACCACTTCAACCTCCTTAATCATTCTCATGTACTTGACTTATCTTCATGGGTCACGTACTAATACCTAACATATGAAAGACGTTCATTGTATTGTGCAACAAATTCTCCATATAGATATGATAAGTTCAAAAATAAGAACCAACTACGTAACCATTGGTATTCTCTAAAAATACTCCATGACAACCTGAGCATGTACGCATAATTCATACACCAATATTGTCACTCTACTGAATTATGACTTGGGTGTTGGAATTTTTACATGTATTCACCCTTAACTCAAATGTAGGAAGAACCCCCTCATGGAAAGCTCGAGATGAATCACATATAATAATTCGTTCAAAACAAATAATAACATAGTTGCTAATAATAATAAAAAAATCTTGCATAATTATCAACTAACAGTCTAACACCATTCTCACGTTTATGAGATCCTTATTAATATTTATGGATAATCAAAAGTTAATAACACATAAATATTAAAACTTCACTAAAAATACAGTTCATTCATTTTTTTATTCATTGATTACTGATTAAAAGTTAAAATTCTGCAAGTAACATATCTATGAGACACTTGACTAGACTTTCTTTGACTTGTCAAGAACATTGCTTCACCACGACAATACTTAATAAATTAATCCTATAACAACTCATAAAAAATGGCTTAATCAAAAACCCAAAAATTGTACGTGAGTTTTAATACAACAAGCACATGAATATGCTCATTTTTTAATTGAATCCACGAGTTTCCATGTGACGGTGTAGACAAATTTTGCCCACCCTAGCACGTTGGATTGTAAAGCATGGACGATTTATGAATGTGTTAACATTACTCCCAGTTAAACAAGATTACGATTAACCAAGAGTATATATATTTTTACCCATTAATTATGAGTGTACTCAACATCTTAAAAAAGTAGTTGTCGGATAGATACTGAAGATTTTGGTTATTTTTCAAAAGATAAAAGCAATGAAAGGGACTATTTTGTGGCCGGGCAACTATTATGACATATGACAGGTTTGCTATGCGACAAACAAGGAGGTCGGCAAGTGTCGGCCGGTGAAGCGGGAGGAAGAGATAAACAACATTAATTTCATTCTTAAAAAAGCCAACATTTGTCTCCAAGTTATTTAAATTTCCTAATAATGTTTTTAATCATTATATTATTATTGATGTAAAATATACATTATAAACCTTTTTATATTTCCTTCATCTTAAAATAATAATAATTTTAACTTGTTTTACATATATTAAATAATAATAATAAATAAATAAAAAGAAGAATAATTTTATATTATCATTAATTTATTTATAAATTTTATTATCTACCAATAATGTTATGATAGGTTTTCATTTATTGTTTTTTTATAAAATAAATTAAGCGAATTAGATCTTAAGCAAATTTTATTTACTAACAAATCTTTATATCAACACAAAAATTTAAATTCATATTCTCATAAGGTATAAACAATGTTTATAAAAAATTTGATTGAACATCTTTAATTTAATTTTTTATTTAAATTATATATTTTACTTTCACAAAAACTCCAATATGAAAAATTATTATGAGGAGTATTTGTAATGATAAACTAAAAGGCATTTTAAAAATGAAAATTGCGACTATTTGTTACCGTTCACGCACACAGCACAGAGAAGGAAAATAGCGATCTCTCTCAAATTTGCTCTTTCTTTCCCTTTGTCCCCTCTGTCCTCGTGCGCTTCCTCCCATCAATTCGCTCTTCGGTTTGGACGTCAATACCTGTCTGTCTGTCTGTCTCTGAACAAAACAACTAAACTCACAGATCTTCTTCCCAACCCTCATTTTTTTTCACGAAGTGGCGTTTTTATTGGCCATAAATCACATGATTCATTTCATTGCATTTCTTCTCTCCTCTTCTTCTCCTGGTGCGTCTTCCAAACCCTAACTAATCCCTCATTTCAAATACTTCTCAACCTCCATGTTTCGCTTCCCTTTTTGAATCAGATTTCTTTCTTTCTTTTCTTAGACCAGATTAAATAAAAATGATTAATGTATGTTTTGATTTCTGCTGCCCAAGGTGACATGATGCCTCGGTATTTGTCAATTTGAGTGAAGATCTTCGTCTTAGCTCGCAATTATGTATTGTGTTTTTTTTTGGGAATTCTGAAGCTGTTAAATTCACGTTTTTTGGGGGTTAAATTTGCACGTTCTGAATTCGTTTTTCAATCGACGTTTCTCCTTACAATGGTAGGATGTCCAAATTGACTTGGTTACGTTTTCCAATTTTATATTAATCTTTGGTTGTTCAGTCTATTATGAATTTTTTGTTGTTGGTAGTACATTGTTTTTGTTGATGTCATTTGGACAAATTCTTGTGGTCTATTTGGATGGACAGAAAATGCTGAAAACAGAAAGTGATAGTTATTTGTTTATTTAAAATTAAGGGTTTAACAAAACTAATTCCTCACTAATTTGACTTTATTTTGGTTTTGGTTACATTTTTTTTCGGATTGTGCCCAGTTTCGTAGTGGAATGTTTAGTTTGTTGGTTGCAGCGGTTTGGGCTGATTTTTTTTTTACATTCGAAACTGGCTGTAGCATTCATTTTCACCCTACTTTACTAACTTTATTTCTTTCTTCTTTTTGATCCTGCTTAATACTTTATACAGTTGAGGTTAGTTAACACCTAAGAATACAGACTGAATGCGAACAATGGATGTTGTTGAGGTTGAAGAAAGTTTTTTTGCAGCAAGCGATGCCAAGGTATGATGATATATCTTTAATTATTGCGAGAGCTGTTTTGAAATTCTAATGCTTTCATGTAGTAAATTAGTACCGTATAAAAAAAGTACTCAGAATATTTTGGCCAAGGTATATAAGGAGACAAATTGCTTTTATATTAGTCTTTTTTTTTGTGGTCTAAGCACTGTTTGAAGCACATATCAAAGATTTTTCTTTTATGTATGTGACTTGTCACTGCTTTTGTTTAAAAAAATGTTTTGAATTGTTGGCCAAACTAAAAAAGAGAGAAAATACTTTGAATTCTTCTTTTTGCCATACTTTTTATGGCCGTTCTGTTGCAAGTTTTTTTTTTTTTTTGGAGTTAATTCTCTGGATGTAATCTATCATCTAACCATTGTATATCTTTTTTTAAGCAGTTACATGGAGAAATGTGCAAGTGTCTGTCTGCAATGTACTGCAAGATATTGTCATTATTTCCTTCTTTAGAAGCAGCTAGGCCTAGGAGCAAATCTGGAATTCAGGCATTATGTTCATTGCATGTAGCCTTAGAAAAGGCAAAGAATGTTCTTCAGCACTGCTCAGAGTGTAGTAAACTTTACTTGGTATGATTATCATTGTACAACTTTACTTTTATTCTCTGATTTGGTCTCCTGGTGTGTGAGGTGGATTTAATTTACTGTAACACTTACTGCATTTTATTTTATGTTGGTTCATAAGGTTATTTGATCTGTAATACATTTTGTAGAGCATCTTACATATAACTTCACCTATGACGCAGGCTATAACTGGGGATTCTGTTCTGCTAAAATTTGAGAAGGCTAAATGTGCTCTCGAGGACAGTCTTAAACGGGTGGAAGATATTGTTCCTCAATCTATTGGTTGTCAGGTGTGAAATTTCAACAATATGGATGTACAGTTCTCTTTTTTCATGTTTGATTTACCTCCATTTGTTTCTAGGTTCATGATCCTATATTCCTGCTCTATTATGTAAGCACTTTTACTCAGCCTTGCTAATTGCTTTTTGAATATCTGAGCAAGGGAGAGCCTATTTTATAAGTTTCATGTATTCTTTACATGATAATTCAAAGCCAGGTTATTTGCAATATTTTTAATTCAGCTTTCTTAGCACTTTGATACTTTTATGTAAATGCCCATGCACAGTGATACTCTTTTTATCTCATCATTGTCAATATTTTATTTGTTCATAATTTGATTATTTTGTAAATGGCATCTGTTCAGATTGACGAACTTGTGAAAGAACTTGCAAGTACAGTATTTGCACTTGACCCATCAGAGAAGCAAGTTGGGGATGATTTAATTGCATTGCTTCAGCAGGGAAGAAAGTTTAGTGACTCTAATGATAGTAATGAACTTGAATGTTTTCATCTGGCTGCTACTAGGCTTGGAATCACTTCTTCAAGAACAGCTCTTACAGAAAGAAGAGCTCTAAAAAAACTCATAGAAAGGGCTCGTGCTGAGGAAGACAAGCGGAAAGAATCAATTATTGCTTTTCTTTTACACCTTATGAGGAAATATTCCAAGTTATTTAGAAGTGAGTTCTCTGATGACAATGATTCTCAGGGTTCTCAACCTTGTTCTCCCACTGTTCAGAGATCTCTTGAGGAGTGCATTCCCGGTGGTCATTGTCATGCCTTTGACAGACAGCTTTCAAAACTTAGTTCCTTTAATTTTAAGCCAAATAATAGGAAATCAGGGCAGATGCTCCTTCCGCCAGAAGAGTTAAGGTGCCCAATATCTCTGCAACTTATGAGTGATCCTGTTATAATTGCTTCTGGGCAAACATATGAAAGGGTTTGTATAGAGAAATGGTTCAGAGATGGGCACAACACCTGCCCAAAGACTCAACAGAAACTTTCACATCTTTGTTTGACTCCTAATTACTGTGTTAAGGGTCTTGTGGCTAGTTGGTGTGAACAGAATGGAGTTCCTATTCCTGAAGGCCCTCCTGAATCTCTTGATTTTAACTACTGGAGATTGGCATTATCAGACACTGAATCCACAAATTCAAGATCCGTGAACAGTGTTGGCTCTTGCAAGTTGAAGGGTGTCAAAGTTGTTCCTGTAGAAGAGAGTGGTATCTCAGAGCCAATGGGGGGAAATGCAACTGAAAGTTTTTCTGCACAAGAGGAAGATAATGAACAGTATCTTAGTTTTCTTAAAGTTTTGACAGAAGGGAACAATTGGAAGAGGAAGTGTAAAGTGGTTGAACAGTTGAGGCTGTTGCTGCGGGATGACGAGGAAGCCAGGATTTTTATGGGGGCCAATGGATTTGTTGAAGCACTTATGCAGTTTCTGAAATCAGCTGTGCATGAAGCGAATGTGATGGCTCTTGAAAATGGTGCCATGGCTCTGTTCAACCTGGCTGTGAATAACAATCGGTGTGTATTAAATCGTAAAGTAAAACTGATTTCATATGATTACAAAATTATAATAGTTATTGTTATTTGAAAATTGACACCTTGCATTTATCCAATGCCATAATCACTTTGTTGTCTTGTGGTTAAAAGTATCTTTAGTATCACAACGATCAACTTCTACTCATCCTCTAGCTCTTAAAGAGCCTTACCCATATATCTGCTGCAGTTGTTTTTGGTTGACCTCCTGTATTTTGGAAAAATATAGTGGCATTGGTCCAGCAAATCCTTTTAAACTTTATTTGGAAAATAAATTGCAGAATCATTTTCTCTGGTTTGTTTAAGCATCTTGTACGATGTATTCCCAGAAGAAAATTGTTCATAGTAGAAAAACACAGAAGACATGCATAGTGCACCAGTTGATGTTGAAAATTGATACTGTCCTTGTTGAATTGCACCCTTTAGTTAGTTTGTTGCAATCAAGTTTCTTGAAGAAATAATAGAATTGATGTTCCATTAACTCTTTCTGAATTGGCTGAATGACTACTTTTTCTTTGTCTTTCATTTCTTTTGTAAATCATCGTTAACACAAGATTGATCCATTTTTCTTTTTTCAACAGAAATAAGGAAATTATGATATCAACAGGAATCTTGTCGTTGTTGGAGGAAATGATTTCAAAAACTAGTTCCTATGGTAGTGCAGTCGCCCTGTATCTGAATCTTTCTTGCCTCGATGAAGCCAAGCATGTGATTGGCACAAGTCAGGCTGTCCAGTTCCTAATCCAGATTCTTCAAGCCAATACAGAAGTCCAGTGCAAGATAGATTCCCTCCATGCACTCTATAACCTTTCTACTGTGCCCTCCAATATTCCAAACCTCCTTTCATCTGGCATCATGGATGGCCTACAATCCCTTCTTGTAGGCCAGGGTGATTGCATGTGGACAGAAAAATGCATAGCTGTTTTGATAAATTTGGCGGTTTCTCAAGTGGGAAGAGAGAAAATGATGTTAGCTCCTGGACTTATAAGTGCCTTGGCTTCCACACTAGATACAGGTGAGCCCATAGAGCAGGAGCAAGCTGCTGCTTGTCTCCTAATTTTGTGTAACAGGAGTGAGGAATGTTGTGAGATGGTCCTGCAAGAAGGGGTTATACCTGCATTGGTGTCAATATCAGTGAATGGGACCTTGAGAGGAAGAGAGAAGGCTCAGAAGCTCTTGATGGTCTTCCGAGAGCAGCGACAACGAGACCATTCACCTGTTAAGATTGATCAACATGAATCCGAAAGTAGTGATTTGTCTATGCCTCCTCCTGAAACCAAACCACTATCTAAATCAATATCTAGAAGAAAGGTGGTGGGGAAAGCTTTTAGCTTTCTATGGAAAAGCAAGAGCTATTCTGTTTACCAGTGTTAAGTTTCATGTAAATTTCTTTTTGAATCTTAACTTTTCTGGCCCTGCTTTTCACTCTCACCCGTTCTCACGGGCGCTGCTTACTTTTTGGTTCCCGAAGAAGAGATGTACAGTCATGTGTAATTTATGGATGTTTTTTTCCTGTCCCTTCCCTCTTTGTATATCAATCTCATAAATGTTTTCGTTCGTTTTTTGGGTAGGGGAGGGGTGTTTTCATTTCTACGAGCTTCACTTGTTAGATTTCCCTTATGAAGGTTGAGGTAAATGTGAAGTCTGTTGCATGTTACTCGACTGGTAGTGTGCCAACTGCAAGGTATCTTTTGATTTTAATTTTCTAACTACCAAAAGATTTTTTGTTTTTGTTTGGAGACATAAGTTTAGACAGAAAGCCTAATAAGACCTCACCCTCCCTTTCTCTTTTCAAGCACCAAGTCAACTCAACCATATGGTACTGTATAATTTACTAGCTGAGAAATATGATGAAATAAATAACTGTTATTTAATATTTGAAACATCAATTAATTCCCAACCAATAATAATGCTATACGGTTAAAATCAACAGTTCTGGACAGGGACATCGACTTCAAACGATTAAAAATCAGAGTTCATTACTGTTTCGGAAAATCACTTGGAAAAAGAAAATACTGCGTGGCATATTCGTGATGCTATCAGTGCAACATTTTACAGTTAACCTATTCCTCGAATAAGTTACAAATTGCCCGGATATGAAAAGTGTAAGGAGCAAAGGGTGTTAAGTTTTCAAAATATTAAAGAACAAAATACAACTTCACAAAAGACAAGGAACGAAGGTGATAGCCAAAGAACCGATTCCTGATCAGGAGAGAACAATAGCATTCCAATATTCACAACACTGTTGAAGAACTTTGTCCACAATTTATTGAAGGGTCCAACCAATTTGGTTGATAGTTCTATCATTACGTGTTTTTCAAAGCGCAAAAGCGACATCTTCAACATCTCATGTTGCACAGTTTGTATTGTTAGACAATCTTTAGAGTGAGAGCCACCCACCATTACCAATCTTGAAATCACTGCTTGATTCTGAAGCGGGCATCACAGTGTGACACTCAAACTCTTAACTCAGAAAATGAATCTATCTAAGTAACAGCTCAAACTAATTACATAGTGAGTGAACATTTTTTAATGAAATTGATTTTGAAGTGAATTCGAAATGAATTAGGGTTAGAAGTTTTTGTTTACAAAACAAATTAGTAGTTAAGTTCAATATAATTTTTTTTCATCCAACACCTTTAACACATGAGAATTTATATTAAAAAGTCATTAACAATTATATAATTGATTCTTAATCCAAAACATTAAGAATTAGGTTTATGAATTTTATTCTTATTTATATATTACTCAAACTTTCCTTTACTTGTATTCCAACAATCTTTCTCTTAAGTGAGTTTCTTTCACATGGTAATCTCCCTTTCAAGCGGAAGTTATTTTTAATCCACGAGTATCTAATGGTAATCCTTAAAGCTTGTGATATCAATTAGTGTGAAACTGAGATTTTCACCAATGGATCACCGAACAAACATATAAGGGAACTTGACACGACACTTTAAACTAAAACCTACTTAAGTTTATGGATCTTATCCTCACTTATACATACTTAAACTTCTTATTCTTATCTGATGTGAAACTTCACTTCACACTTATTCTTGAACAGTTTCACTTCAAAATTAATTATAAAATGAGAATCAATTCTCCAACTTAGACATCACGTGAATATTTACTTAAAATTACGTTAAATATATATTTCTACATGATTTTGGACGATTCTAACGTGAAACTAAGCACCCGCCATAGTGATTAACACTGATGTCAATACTCTACGGCCACAAAGAGATCTCAGCCAAAACAGACAAAAGAGCAGATTTTTTTTAAAGAAAAACAATACATCTGTTCCATTGGTTAATTTATGAAACAATTTATTAATTGGCAGAATCAAAGGTTAGAAAGAAAAAGTTAAAAAGAGAGAAAAAAAAGCATCAGATTCGGTTGTCTAGTGCTGAATTTTATGCCAGAAATCAACCAAAAGAACAGATGAAAAGGATGGAGGAAGTGCCTGACTAAACGTCCAAGCTCCAAGCTCAAGAGACGAGCAATATTCGGTTATTCTTTTGCTTAATTTATGCATGGTTTGGCTGTAGTTTGCGGTTCAATTGATGCCACAGCCAGAAAAATCGCTCGATAACAACCTTCCAATAATACGTATGTTTTGCTAATTCCAACAAAATGGCTTCTGAATTTTAATACTGACTGGATTAGTTGTCTCACACAAAAGTGATGTTTAAATTAGACCTGATATTTGTTGGTGGATGTTACTTGTAATTGTTTAGTGTATAGTAACTGCATGCTGGTAATTCATGGGACTCCAATTTTAAATTGAAAGGGAGTTACCTCAACTTGAAAAGTACACACACACACATATATCATTGCATGTTGCAAGCGTACGTTTCAATAGAAAAATTGTTATAATTCCTTGTAGCTAAATTTTCTCATTAGTTATATGTTATTTAAAACTGTTTTCTTTATTGCAGGTATTCCAGGAGACGGTAGATGTTTGTTTAGATCTGTGGTCTATGGTGCATGTCTAAGATCAGGGGAAACATCTCCAAGTCTTAGCAGGCAAAAAGAACTCGCAGATGAACTCACAGCCAAGGTACTCTTTTCTCCTCCATCTAACTATTTTTTCTTTTTTTATCAGCAAGGATCTCTCATGTAATGTAACTAATGAATTCTAGTTTGGCTTAATGTTCAAAGAACTTAGTGTAATTTTACTATGGTAGACCATCAGTAACGTTTGTGCAAATAGATCATGCTTAATTTCCAGCTCAAATTATGTGACCATAGATCCTTTTGTTAGGTTGATTATTTCATTCTGATCCGAGTTGTGGGAAAACATGAAATATTATTTTGCAGGTTGTGGATGAATTCATAAAGAGGAGGGTAGACACTGAGTGGTAAGTTATCTAGAAGGAGGTAATTTTGATTACAGATTTATAATTATATGATATGTATCATCTGAATCTCCTCCTCTAAAGTTTATTTAAAATTGTTCCAAGGAAAAGGCCCTGCATATTTTTAGGTGAACCTAGGGTATCTCTAGCTAAAAATTAAGGATTAACTTCTCAAAATACTGAAATCTATTTAAGAGATTAGTCTCTCTTAATATATGTTTTTCTTTCATACACGTAATGCTTTGATTTTTCATGAATTTTTTCATTATTCTTTTCCATAAAGGTAATTACTAGTATTATCTTTATTCTTTATTTAAAAATTAAAATTAGTGAAATTATGTTATGCGTCAGTTGTTCCATGTTCAAATAATCATGAAACTAATAAAAACCGTTACAGACATAACTCAGATTGCCATCTGGCAAAAAATTATTTTAATGTAAGATTTTTAACATCCTTGAAGAGTTAAAAATGTTTGGATAGAGATGACATAATCAACTTTTGTTTGTGATTAAGGTTTGTACAAAATAAAACATTTTTCTTGCAACATCTCTCTAACCAAAGTTGATTTAGCAGTTCTAATAACAATACATGGCTAGAGAGCAACTCAACCACTCAAGTGATACATTCTAATAGGTAAGACTTGCCTAGAGTCTAATATTAAAGTTTTTTCAAAGTACATATCTATAAGGTGAATAAGCTAATTATTATTCATGCTGCTTTGAAGGAGTAATATGGGGTTTCTTTGGTGTTGTATACATTTGTGATTACATTTATTTATGTATAGTACTCATCTTTTTTTGTTTTTTTGAGATTATTACTCATCTTGTTTTTTTTCGATTATTACTCTGTTGGTATAAATAGAAAGTAACAACTGGAAACTTTGAAATTGTATTTTGGTATTATTTGTATATGGTTTTTTTGTACCCTTTTATACCTTCTATATAAATGCAATATTTTATTTGTTGATTTTTTTTTTATAGACATAGACCAAGAGAGTACCTAGTTCAACATGAATGTATATTTGAGTTGATCAATACCTTAGAACATTTTCAATGAAGAATGCTAATAAAGACAAATTAGAGATTCAAAAGTAAAATTTTATACCATTGAAGTGAAATTTAGTGGGACACATTTGATCATTTAAGCATTGGGTTAGCAATAATTTGTATATTAACTTTTAAACTAAAATGACCAAATACTTTTTTTTTAACTTTTTTTTAATCTTTTAGTTAAAATTTTAATTTGAAAATAACTTTTAAGGATTTTTTTTAGGCAGGTAGCCTTAATTACTATGTAGGTCACTAAAATAATTAAACGACCATTATATTAAGTTTAGCTAATTTATTCCCTTATAAAGAATCACAAACATAGCCAAAAGAAATCAACCATACAATCACGATGAAGTGTCACTAGCTAAATTTTGTTGACCATCTGGATCAATTATCAGAATCAATGTACTAAAGAAAGAAAGACACTATCAAAGTTTAAGCCGGTATTATAATTTCATTTCCTAATATATTAATTGTTGGCTTTGTGGGGAAACCAAATCAAGTGCAGGCCAATTCCGGCCAATGGTTAAAGGGTATATTTGAGTGCGGGGAAAGTGCTTGCGTTGGAAATATCTACAATGGTGACATTCACCTTTCTTGTCCCCTCTCACATCTGTTTTCTTTCTCTTTGGTTCTTTTGCCATCTTAATATGTGCTAAAGTTACTTGGAACATAAAATAAAACTAGTTAACACCCAAAGTTACATAATTACATTATCAGCTGGTTGTTCTTTTATATGGTAAAATATAATTTCTATCAATCTATTAACTAACCTTAATTATTATTTCCTTTAACTTAAATTACCTATATTTTATTAAAATAATAATTATCTATCATTTGATACAATACACGTCTTAAGAAAATTTACGCTAATAATAATAATTGAGAATGAACTAATTCTTATTAAAATAATTATTCTCTCCTTTTTTTATTGAAGTTATAGTAACTTTCGTTTCATTTTAAATATTTTTTCAATTCTACCCTTGACAATTAATTAATAAGTATTCATAGATAAATTAATAACATGAAGTACGGGCTAAAATAGGAAATTAAGCAATGTTCATGAAACTAAATATTAATTATTTTCTTAATTTGTATGTAAAAAATACAAGTTATTAATAAAAGGAATGGATAAAGTAGAATATAGTTCTTTCACACAGTAAAGAAAAAGTAAGAATACAATTGCGAAATATTTAAATATATTTTTTTTATATCTATAATATAATTTTTTAAATTTAGTATATATATATATATATATTATTTTACTATATAATATTTAAATTTTTTTAGTGATGTGATAATATGTCACTTTATCACATTATCATTTAGCTCATGAAGTAACACTTTGTTAGTTTATCTCTTCATCACTTAATAGACCAATAATAACACAAGTACCATTGGTAACATTTTGAAAACCAAAAAATGGATTTATTACAAGTAAAAAACAAATTTAATGAAATACTTAAATTTTTAAGCAAATACTAACAAATCAGCATTTAGTTTGTTTATTTATCAAAATAAATATTTACTTTTCATAATTGAAATTTATAATTTACAATAACTAAATATTTTTAAATAAACATTTTTGAATGTATAAATTGTTTATGTTGTGATATATTATAATTTTGAATTTTTGATGTTTTTTATTATAAAAAATAAAATTTAAACTAGAGATAATAAATTTTGTTAGGAGTAAGAAATTATGTTAGGAGTATTTTAAATTTGTAGATAATATATATATATATATATATATATATATATATATTTGAAATTAATTTTTAATATTTAATTATAATTTGTTAAATCTTTCGGTTAATATTGAAAGTATATGAGAATATTTCAAATATCTATGCTAAGAAAATGAAGTTTACCACTTTATGAGAAAAGAATATTCAAATAAGAGTGAATGTGGAAGAGTTGAGGAAGCTTCCGGAAGCAAATAGTGTCATATGTTTATATATATATATATATATATAAAAAGATGATTTTTGAAAAGGAAACTAATTAATATTTTTTATTTTTTAAAATGAGAATAAATCATTTATTATAATTTGGGTAATCATATTATTTGTATGAAATATCTACTTAATGATAATTTTCGTTAGAAAATTTGACTAACTATGTTTAATAAGAACTCTCCCATCAATTACCTTTTTTTTTTAATTTGCACAGTCTAAACTTAAGATATTTTTTAAAAAATAGAGTCTAAATATTTCACTTAGGCTATAATGACATGTATTAAATTATTCATATATTTGTAAATAAAAATTAAAAAATCAAAGAGTTTACATTAATTCTTGCATTTTGTTTAACCAATTGAGTTAAATTAATTTGAAATAGGAAAACATTTATTATTTAATATAATCCTTAAACTTTATAATTTAATTATTTATTTATTTTTATTAAAGAGTGATATGTTTGTGCAATTTAATGAACCATTTAAATAAAAGTTCAAAGCTACTATCCCACCTTAATGAGTATTAGAAATGATCCTGTTTTGGATTTCGCTAATTTACCTTTATATTCACATTAAAAAAATTTCTATATCTAGCTTTTTTTCGACAGAATTTCTATATCTAGCTAGATCTACAATCATGTTACTATAATACTAACATTAATTATGAGAATTAATAAGAAAAAACATTGATTAAAAATACAATATACAACTCAGCTTAAAAAAAATTCAAAACAATCTAATCTCTAATTATAAAAATATTACATATAAATACACTCAGCTAAATAAAAAATTTATCTATTATAAATAATTTTAATTACAGAAAATAATAAATATTCCTTCTTTCCACTTTATATGACATTTTAGCACAACAAAAAATCAAATTATTTATCATTTTATAAAATTAATGAAGCATTAAATTTTCTTTCATAGAATACTCTCGGTGAAAGTAATTGTTATTGTGTATTAAATGAAAAAGTCTAATTAATTAAAGAGATAAAAATATATATTAAGAAATTATAGAAATATATTTTATGAAATTCAAAATATTAATTATATTTTTAATACTAGTAATATGTTTTATGAAATTTTAAATATTAATTACATTTTTTAATATCTGACAAACCTTAAATGTCATATAAAATAAAATTGAAGGAATACATTAATAATATAAAACTTTTTTTTATATTATTGTCAATCACACACTGCTGTATGGTAAATTTGTTCATTTAAATAAATAACTACTTTAAAATCATAAAAAAGTTATTTTTAATTAATGTTTATCTATTAAACTCTTTTAATCAATATTAATCATTTAGTCCAGTTTTCTGATTACCATCCACATAGAGTAATGAATTGGAAAAAAATTTATAGGTGCAACGACCAAATAAACTTTACTTGAGCCAGGTCAAAAAAAATTCCAACCACACCAAGCCAAAGCCCAAACAGCATTTTTATTTAATTAAAAAAATCCATTTACTTGATTGCTAAAAACAAAGCTTCTTTCTTAAAATGAAACGTTTTTTTTTCCATACATATAAAAACTACATGCAGTCCCTCCTCTGTACCTGGTTACCAATTTCATTCTTAAAAAGCAAACAAAACAACACGAAAATTCCCAGGTTCTGAGAAAAAGAACAAAAATGATGGTGTTGGCGAATTCTGGTACGGGGCTTAGGAAACAGGTCTTTCCCGTAGATTACGAAACAGAGATGTCGCAGCGTCTCGTAGACGCTGCTCACTACGGTGACACAGACGCTGCGTTCGAAAGCATTGCGAATCCCTTGGTGGACGTTAACTTCGTTGGAACGGTGTCGTTTAAGTCCAAAACGACGGAGATCGTGCTGCAGGACGAGTCGCCTCACGGAGTTAACTCGGTGTACGAGGAGTTCAAGACCGACCTCACTGCTCTGTTTTTGGCTGCGCACACAGGGAATTTGACACTCCTCCGGAAGCTTTTGGTAACGCTTCTCAACTCAACGTTGTTTGTTCCTTGTGCTGTGATGAACTTATGATCGGTTTCTTAAAACGAAGTCGAAACATTCGAATTTCGAAACAAAGTTGTTATGTTTTCAGTTTTGTTGTTTGCGTGTTTTCTTGTTATTTTGCTTTGGTTCTGCGGTGCCTACTTTTGCGTTGTGTGTGATCAGGGTGTTATAGTCCTAGTGGTTTGTTCTGTTTCCGTTTGATTGATTAACCAGTTTTTCAATTTTTGAAAATCAAATAGAACCACGAGGATTTGTGAAATTGATGAACCAAACCAAATTAAGGTATATTATCTTAAAATGTTTTTATTTTATGTAAAATAGGATAGTTTTAATTTTTCTTCTTGCAAAAAAAATTCTTTAATTTTCATCCCTCAACTTGTTAACTTTTATGCGTTTAAAGGAAAGTCAAATGACCATTTCAGCTAACACAAACTAGTGTATGGAGTATCATGTTGGTATATGACACTTTTATTTTATTTTTGTAAAATTTTATTTATATATTTTAAAATGAACATTAGAGACAAAAAATGTAATTTCGAATTTCAGAAAAATAAAAATCAAAGAAATTATTTTTATAAAGAATAAAACTAAAATTAAAATTGTCAGAAAAAAACTGTGGTGTGATTTTAATTTTAGAATAAAAAACAGATAATTTTTGTTATGCATATCAAAATCAAAATCCATATTACGAAGACTAAAACATATTTTAAATTTGAAAATTGAAAGTGAATTGCAGCTTGCACTAATCAATTATTCAATTTAGCTTCATGTGCATGATTTCAGTGCTTGAAGATAAGGAAGTGACCAATAATTTTCATGCTTTGTTGAAAAAAAAATAAAAAACCCTCTCTTAAAGAGTGCGGTTAAATATATGACGGCGTTTTCTTGTCACTCCCAATGAGTCAATGACACGCGAAACATAATTTGATCACCTAATTATGTTTTTTAGCAGTTAAAACATATATTTAATTTTTAA
This sequence comes from Glycine latifolia, assembly GCA_013407115.1. Taxonomy (NCBI): domain Eukaryota; kingdom Viridiplantae; phylum Streptophyta; class Magnoliopsida; order Fabales; family Fabaceae; genus Glycine; species Glycine latifolia. The sequence goes on from CM023958.1 coordinate 699,414, forward strand.
TTAAATTTCCCATCAGTTCTTAACTAATGTTTTTTAGTCACATGGAAGTCATGTGACAATTCCGTAGGGACTGGATTAATGAAGATGTTTATCTCACAAAATATAAAAGTTGAAGTTGTCATTCGTGTATAATAACGATGTCTAATATCCATGTACACACAAAACGATGATTGGCTTAATAAAATTTTAACTTTTGCATATAATGTCATTAATTATGTTGAAAACATACAAAACTAAGCTGATATGTGATGTGTATAATTTGATTTAACTTACACATCCAAATTGTGGGTTCGGTTGGATTTGATATATGTTTTTCATCTATGTTGGGAGTATCTTTCATCCTTATTCTTTCGGATAATTGGTCAGCTCTCATACTTGATCCTGTTATCTAACTCTAAAATCCATTTAAACTTTTTGTGCCCAAAACACATTTTAATGTTGTTATGAGATATTCATCAATATGTATCATACGTCTTGTCTGACATTATTCTAACGGACGATGTAGGACAATAACTTTTATTTATCTGTTTCCATAAAATTTGCTTTTTAACATTAAAATCATAAAAAAGTTCGAAAGTAGTAGTTATTTAGTTGTGGTGTCATGTGCTTAAGAAATTTTAATTTATAGTGGTTAATCATGGTGTAATTTGAAGTCTTTTATCGTGCCCTTAAATTAGATCTTATCAGCATTGTAAAGGATAAAATGGTGTACTGAGTGGTAGGAGGAAGGAGAATGGGAAAGAAATGTTCCATTTCAGAGTGTTGATTCACCTAAATCAAGTTAACAAATAATGAATTTGTAACGCTTTCAGTTTTGTCACATCACTCGTTATTAACAAAGTTTTGACGTTTTCATGTGATAGAATGTTGGAGCAAATGTAAATATGAGATTGTTCCGGGGCTATGCCACAACAGCATCAGTGAGAGAAGGGCATCTAAAAGTATTGGAGGTCCTTATCAATGCTGGGGCATCACAACTTGCATGCGAGGAGGCTTTAATGGAAGCAAGTTACTTGGGGAGGGCCAGGTTTGCTGAACTACTCATGCAGTCCAACATGGTTCGTCCTAAGGTAGCAGTTCATGCTCTTGTCTCTGCATGTTGCAGAGGCTTTCTTGAGGTTGTTGATGTACTCATCAAGGTATCACCATTATGCTTGATATGTTATGGCCTTATTATGGGTTGTGCTCACTTCTAAATTTGTGGATGTGGTAAATGTAGCTCCTCATGTATGCAAAAAAGAAGTGCAAAAGATTACATGTATTTGATTATTAAATGACAGTGTTCCATATGTTGGCAGCATGGAGTGGATGCCAATGCAATCGATAGGATTTTGCTTCAATCTTCAAAACCATTTCTTCACGCAAGTGTTGATTGCAATGCATTATTCGCCGCTGTGGTCAGCAGGCAGATTAATGTAGTTGGATTACTGTTGCAGGTGGGGTTCTCTGACTTGCATAAGTAAGCTTCACATGGGATAAACATGTCTAGGTTCTTAAAGTAATAATGGTGTTGGTTTATGCGGCACAGCAAGTTCCTTTTTTTTCGTTTGACTTTTTGGGGTGTCATTACAATGTGAGAAGACTTCATTGATGAAATTCATGTCTGTTAACCTTGAACATGGATTCAAGGACACTTGCATGATCAAAATGTATTCATTACTTACAATTACCAAATTGCTCTCTCATATGAAATGAAAAGGGCATAATTAAGCATCAAATTTCAGCAACATCTTTTATTGCTACGATATGGGACAACATGATGCATCAGAGATTGATCCAGCTAATTATATAATCAAACTGATCTGTAAACAAAATCTAATTGTGATTGGTCAAGTTTCTGCATCAAGTACAGTTATTTTGTACTGTATAATCATAATCATTTTCTGTTTTCTGAAAACAGGTTGGCGTAAGGCTTGATATCAAGGTCAAACTTGGGGCCTGGTCGTGGGACACAGATACAGGAGAAGAATTTCGTGTGGGTGTTGGACTAGCTGAGCCTTATCCAATCGCATGGTGTGCTGTGGAGTATTTTGAATCCACTGGTGCTATATTGCACATGCTTCTCTGCCATCTCTCGCCTAATAGCTTGCACACTGGGAGGAGTCTCTTGCACCATGCTATCATTTGCAACAATGAAAAAGCTGTAAATATACTTCTAAACAATGGTGCTGATGCAGAAGGGGTAGTGCAAACCACAGAAGAAACCAATGAACACCCTATTCACATGGCTGCACGGCTCGGATCATGTAACATTCTTCAGTGCCTGATTAATGGTGGTTGTAACTTGGACTCTCAAACAAAATGTGGAGATACAGCATTGATGATCTGTGCAAGATATAAACATGAGAAGTGCCTTGGAGTCCTAGTATCAGCAGGTGCTGATTTGGGTATGGTAAATTCATCGGGTCACTGTGCAACTTCAATTGCAAACTGTGTTCAGTGGACTAAAGTCTTCCAGAGAACAATCTTGGATGTAATCAGAGCCGGGAAGGTTGTTAAATCAAGCAACACCTCTAGATTTTCCGCTTTGTTATTTGTAACTCGTGCAAATGATATAGAGGGTTTGAAGAAACTCATTGAAAATGAGAACATCGATCTAGATGAGCAAAATGCAAATGGATTTTCAGCTGCTATGATAGCTGCTGTAGGGGGCAATGTGGAGGCTTTCAAGTTGCTTCTTTATGCTGGGGCTGATGTGACTAATCTTAAAAACAAGTATGGTTTGACAGCCCTTAACCTCATAGATATGAGCCAAAATGGTGAAGTGTTCCACAAGGTGATGCTTGAATATGCACTTAAAAAGGGAGGCAATGGTTCGATTGAGGTGAATCCTCTCCACCGTGCAGCTTGCTATGGGGACATGGACATTGCTCACAAACTACTAAAAGAAGGCTATGATGTCAATGCTTTTGATGGTCAAGGATATACCCCTTTGATGTTAGCAGCAAGAGGATGCCGCGGCGAGATGTGTGAGCTTTTGATCTCTTATGGAGCTAAATGTGATATTCAGAATGAGAGGCACGAGACAGCACTTTTACTTGCAAGAGAAAATGGTGCGCGAAATGATGCAGAACGCGTGATATTGGATGAGGTAGCTCGAACACTAGTCTTGTGTGGTGCTCGTGTTAAAAAACATACAAAGTGTGGTAAAGGTTCACCTCATGGTAAGTTACTAGTGATGGTTGGAGCTGCTGGAATCTTGCGTTGGGGGAAATCTAGTAAGAGAAACGTGATTTGTAAAGAGGCAGAGGTTGGACCAAGTGCGAAATTTCGATGGAATCGCAGGAGGAAGTTTGATGTTGATGAGCCAGGAGTGTTCCATGTGGTTACTACAAAAAATAAGCAGGTACATTTTGTGTGTGAAGGTGGGGCTGAAATGGCTGAATTATGGGTAAGGGGGATTAGATTAGTAACTAGAGAAGCCATTTTTGGTCGAAGAGCTGATAAAGTTTGAAGGGACCATGGCTAGAAAAAACATATATAGAGAAGATTGTTAGTCGTAGAAGTACTTTTATTCTTCGTATACATATCAATTTCAGTTTTTTAGATGTATTAGTTTTGACTAGACGTATTTCTCTCAAAAAAGAAAAAGTTTTAACTTGACGTATCACGTATGCCATGTTATTAATGAAGAATGATAAAACAATTTTTTTCCAAATTTTAAAATTTATAAAAATTTAAATCAATAAAAAAAATTGAGTGATTAAAACTAAATCTATTATACAAGCCAATAGTTTAATGGTATAGTATAACCATGTGTAAGTGGTTCAAACTATTGTCACTATGCAAAAAAGTGGACTGCTATTTAAAATTGAGTGTTGTAATTTCTTGAACCTTGCGTAATGTTTTACATATAATCTTAATGAAAGGGTATAGGTCACTTGTTGTGCCTATTGTTGTTCTTTGATTAAATTCAATTTTTACGAATAAGAAAATACTATTAGAGTATATTTAGTGGTAGATCTTAATTTAGAATTTTAGACCACTTGTTGATGGACTTTGTAATACTATGTAGGATTAAAGATTTCTTTCATTTTTTTTAGTGGTAGATCTTATTTTGAGATATTAGGAAGAGAGAAAGGGAAAAAAATTTATTCTTTTTAAACAATGTGCAGATCTTTAATGGTTTTTCTACAAGAACTCATTCTTTATGTTAGAAATTTCTTCACATCCTTTATTGAGAGATTTATTGAAAACCAAGACCAGATCTTGAACTTAAGATTCTTACTCAAGATCTTACACTAGAGATGCTTACATCATGCTTGTCAAAACATAAAATTAATTATTTACATCAATATTTTTTTGTCATATTTAATATTTAATCTATATCTCATCAACTTTTTTTTAGGCGAAATATTAACTGATAAATGAAGTTTTAGACTAAAGTTGAATGTCAACTTAGAAAAATTAGTTCAAATCTCTTAAATAAAATATCAGATTTGAATATTGTAAATTAAGAAAAACAAATGAGAGATTTTATTAAAGTTTTATGAATTCTTTGATAAATATTAATCATTGGTAAGTGAAAAGTTTACTCCAATAATAAATAAGTAGGCAAAAAAATAAAAATATTATTTTTTAAATAAATATTTACCAATTTGGTGTGGTTTCCGACCGCACTAAATTAAATATTTATTTAAAAAACAATATTTTGGTGCTTTTGCCTAAATAAGTATAAGTGACTATTTTGGTTACTAAATATGTAAATAAAAAAAATTATTTAATCTATGAATGTGTAAAAAATGCGATAATTACATTTTATCATATAATTTAATGATAATTTATCACCCTTTAAAGATATATATCAAAATGATATACCATCTATCAAAATTATCATTTACTCAATAAAATAACTAAAAATACCTAAATTTGTGTACTTAACTTGTTGCTTAAAATTTTTCATGCCCATAAGTAGAAATAGAACTTTCTCAATGCAAAGCAACCAAACCACTTGATCTTAATCAAATTGGTTTGCTTTAAATTTGACAAAACGAAATTTTAAAATCTAAACTAAACCAATCTAATTAAATTAGATTGATTTAGATTTGATTTTACCCTAAATAAACCAATCCAATTTATTCATGAACAGTCTTATAGAAGAATTTATAATTATAATTATAAATTTTAGTTTCAAACTTCCCCTGACTGAACCCACCAAAGAGATCCCTCGTTGTGTATAACCCACCAATTAAAAATATTGCTAGTTTACTGCTACGCGAGTCAGTTGCTTACTCGCTGCTCCATTTTTTAATGCCTTAATACGCTAAAAAACAGTTGCCAGGGTGTCACTTAGTACGAAAATTTGTCTTTTATGATGTAGTTATTGCTTAAGTTATTGGTCATGTTGCATTTGGAGAATACTCTATTATCCTCCTTCCTCGACAAACAAAGAAAAACTTTGTAAATCAACCTGACTGTATTATGAATACGATAACCAATTAATTGTTTAAACTTCCAAGTGCGGCGTATTCCTAAGATTAGACTTTCAATCTAAAATTTCTCAATTCTCTGCGGTAAGAACCATAAATTTTGTGCTGCTTTCTTGAACATGTTTCTTCAAGTTTATGATGATATTAATTGTTTGAACCATGTATTTTTTTACATGTGACAATTCCATGTCTGAGAAGATTTCTCACCACAAATATTAATTTCTCAGGGAAGGTGTTACTGGAGAAGACTATTTATTAACTACAGTAATTTCTCGAGAAGAATATGCTCACAAGTATGGCCCAACAACTGGTGACAAAATCCGTCTTGGTGATACTGACTTGTCTGCTGAAATTGAAAAGGAATTTGCTGTCTATGGTGATGAATGTGTTTTTGGAGGTGGGAAAGTCATAAGAGATGGAATGGGTCAATCAAGTGGCCATCCAACTGAGGGCTCCTTGGATTCTGTTATAACAAATGCTGTGATCATTGATTATACTGGAATTATCAAAACAGATATCGGTATTAAAGATGGATTGATTATCTCAATAGGAAAAGCAGGAAATCCAGACATTATGAATGATGTATTTCCTAATATGATAATTGGGGTAAGTTCCCTTCCAGATATCAGAGGCAATGAGTTGAATTCCTACCTCATTATCTTGATACAACTTATACATAATACATCCATATCTAGGCTAATACCGAAGTTATTGCTGGAGAGGGCTTGATTGTGACAGCTGGGGCTATGGATTGTCAGGTGCATTTTATATGTCCTCAATTAGCATATGATGCCGTAACAAGTGGTAAGTTTCATAACTTGAATCAATTTCTGTAAGAGTGTGCACTACATGTATTTTAAAATATTTAATGCATGCTCCAATGTGCTGGATTCCTGACTGGTATGTTGATGAAACTTTTGGGAGTTGTTTGAGTCTTTGAGATAATTTGGTTGTGTACTTGTGCTTATGCTATATTTTTATGCATTGAAAACCAGAGTTATCAAATTACTTATTTCCCTAGCATCCTTCTTGATCCAAACTACTCATTGGATTTTATTCAGTCCTTCTCTGCATTGTAAATAGGTATCACAACAATAGTGGGAGGAGGAACAGGACCAGCTGATGGAACACGTGCTACAACTTGTACGCCAGCACCCAATCAGATGAAATTGATGCTACAATCAACAGATGACATGCCTTTAAACTTTGGTTTCACTGGAAAAGTCTGTTTTCTTTCTTTTGTTTTGTTTATATATAATGCTTGTTTTGTGCAGTTTTTTTCTTCAGTTATTTTGCCTAATGTTAAGTGCTGGACCTCTAGAAAAGCTCGACGTAGGTTTAAAGCCAATTAAATCCTCCATTTATTGCTTCAGGGGAATAGTGCCAAACCTGATGAACTACATGAAATAATCAGGGCTGGAGCCATGGGGCTGAAGTTGCATGAGGACTGGGGAACTACACCGGCTGCAATAGACAGTTGTTTGACTGTCGCAGACCAATATGATCTCCAGGCACAATTTTATTCAATATATCCACTTATATACCTTTGTGTTATTTTTGTTAATTTTTGTTGTGAACCTGTATTATAACAGGTTAACATACATACTGACACCTTAAACGAATCTGGATTTGTTAAACATACAATTGCTGCATTTAAAGGAAGAACTATTCATACTTACCACAAGTATCTATGAAATCTTATGCAAACATTTGAAAGATATCGATTCAAATAGACTATGATCTTTCTCTTCCCCTGAGAGCTCTACCATTCTTTCTTTGAACTATAATATCTTTCTTTGGTTCTGTTTTCCAGTCTAAGTTGGCTTATTCTTGACAGAACTTCTTGGGAAGTGAAGGAGCAGGTGGTGGCCATGCTCCAGATATCATAAAAGTATGTGGTGAGAAGAATGTCCTACCTTCATCAACAAATCCCACACGCCCTTATACATATAATACCATAGATGAGCATCTTGACATGTTGGTATGAAACAAATCACAGAAGTAATAGTGTAGAGCTTGTGCTATTTGGCTCTTAATTTACACTCGTATGAAGTACAGATGGTCTGCCATCATCTTAATAAGAATATTCCAGAAGATGTAGCTTTTACTGAATCAAGAATAAGAGCTGAAACAATTGCTGCTGAATATATTTTACATGACATGGGGGCAATTAGCATTATATCATCTGATTCACAGGCTATGGGTAGAATTGGAGAGGTCCTTCCTTAATTATTAGACTTAATTGTGCTCGTATTTATTCTGAAAAGAATTACTGTGCTTGCTAGTGCCAATGCCTGTGGAGTGTGGAACAATGCACTTCTCTTACTATTAATGTGTCACCACAGAATTTTCATAGTTGTCTTTTCACTTTCATTTTTTTTGTATGGTAGTATATCCATTGAAAATCGAGATTATTTTCATGATCCGTGGAATTATATTGTTGAATAATTTCTTCATTAGGTGATAAGCAGAACTTGGCAAACTGCCGACAAGATGAAGTCACAAAGAGGACAACTGCAGCCTGGTGAAGACAATGACAACTTCTGGATCAAACGTTATGTTGTAAAGTATACCATAAATCCAGCTATAGCGAATGGTTTGTCGCAATATGTTGGTTCAGTTGAGGTATAATGTTTGAATATCTAGGGTTTTAACAATTGAAATATGAATTGTCCAAGTCAAGAAACAGATACATCAGTTTATATTTCTTGTAAAAAAATTCCACCAGTACTCAGTTACCTGTGATTAAAGATACAAAGAAAAAAGCTTTAAAAGCATACACTAGGTGATCTAAATACTAGTGAACTTCAAGTTTCTAGAATTGAGATTGAGCCACCTGTATAATTCTGTATTATTGTGCATCTAAATACTACACTCCTCTCTTTCCCCCCCCCCCATAATTATTAACCTCAATTTACATATCAAATTGGCAACTGATCCTTCTAATATTAGTATCATCTCAACCCACTCATTTAGACCTAGCTTTGCAGGTGGGTAAGTTGGCTGATCTTGTATTATGGAAGCCGTCATTTTTTGGAGCAAAACCAGAAATGGTGATCAAAGGTGGTGAGCTTGCATATGCTAACACGGGTGACCCAAATGCAAGCATCCCAGCACCTGAACCGGTAATGTTTTCATATGCATTGGGATATGATCCATTGCCAACTGGTGCCAAACTTTTTTAAATTACACTTTAAAGTTGTGTCTTGGCGACTTGTTGGTCGAATCCAGAAACAATCTATTTGCATATGTAAGGGTAAGGCTGTGTACAATATCTCTCATTCTTACCTGCACATAGCGTGTAGCCTCTGGACAATGGGGTACGTAGTTTTTTTTTTCAATAACTTTTATCTATCTAGAGAGCAAGCCCTGACATAGCGGTAAAGTTATGTCTTGATTACTTGTTGGTCATGAGTTCGAATCAGGAAACAACATCTTTGCATGTAAGGGTAAGGTTGCGTACAATATTCCTCCTCCTTACCTGCGCATAGTGTGGAACCTTTGGACAATGGCTACATAGTCTTTTTTTATTACTTTTTATCAGTCTAAATAGAAGTGTTTCAACTAAACTAGGAAACTCAATGTTGTATGTGATTATGAGGCCTATGTTCGGAGCATTTGGAAATTCCGGTAGTGCACACCCCATTGCTTTTGTGAGCACGTGCACTTATATAGCCTGCTTTTGGAGAAATTATTACATGGACCAAGATTACTATGGCCTGTCTAACCTCAAAAAGACACATAGTGAGGTTTTATCAATTCTTTCTTGTAGATTGAAAAACTTGGCTACATGTCATGTAGAGATTGAGGACCATAAACATGTGATGGTCTCGCATCATCTAATAATTTCTCTTACTATTCATGTTTGTTTGTTTCTCTTCAAAATTTGCACATATTCACATCACATTATTGATCTGTCACAATCAGGCAGCTTTGGACGATGGGGTGAAAGCTTCATATGGACTTAACAAGAGGGTAGAAGCTGTGGAGAATGTGAGGAAGCTCACCAAATTAGACATGAAACTGAATGTACTCTTCCAAAAATCACTGTGGACCCAGAAACATACACAGATACAGCAGATGGAGAGGTTCTTACCTGCACCGCAGCCAAGACTGTTCCTCTTTCTCGAAATTACTTCCTTTTTTAAGCCCCAACTATGTGTCCAATTACACAATTTCATTGACAAAAACAATAAGCAAGCATGCACATTGTCATCACATTTATGGATAGCCAAAATTAATATTTTCTTTCCTGCTCCCATATTTCTTTGCATGATTGCATCCTACGACTGTAATATATTTTATTTTATAAAATAATTTATGTTCAAGGTTTGTGGGTCCCTATTAGGTATTTGCACTGGGCAAGTTTACTTGTCTGGTTATATCAGATAAGATCAAATTACTATTTTTAGTTTTATTTTATGTCGGGCGAAAAGGCCTTTAATATTTTTTATAATTTGTATCTGATTTCACGACAAATTATTGTGTCCCTACAAACTAATGAAACCTTCTATTATAGACATGTTGGCCGACCAATGGCATGGTTTTAGTAAATGATTTTACGTCCAAAATGACTCAAACCAAAACATGTTATTTATTAGTTCCCCACTTGCTGAGAAAATTGTTCCTTATTCCTTAAATCTCTCGAACTTCTATGTAAAAGGGCATGCCTTGTTGCGGGCAAATGCAAAATGCGTTGCTTCACTATTACACTTTCTTCCATGCCAAAAGTCAAAACAGCTTGATGGTGTTCCACTTTCGCCTGAAAACTGAAAATTTTCACACGATGCCGTTTTTTAGGTCCTTAGATTTCATAAAGAAAGTCATGGCCATACAAACAGAGCAACCTCTTCCCACTCACACTCCCTTCCTCACTTCAAACTCAAACCAAGACCACCAACACCTACCACAAGAAAATAATAACAATGATGAAGAAACACAAACACCCCTTGATGATGTCCTTGCACGTTTAGAAGCACTTCTCACGCTACTTGGCTTCAACCAGTCTTCATTGTTGAGCTTCACCGCTTCTTGGACAACTTTTGCGGCGGTTGGTGTGGTGGTGCCACTCCTGGCACTTCAGGTGTATGACACGGACAAGAATCAGATAAAAGGTTTTGAAATTGGTATTGTTGCATTTCAGACTTGTCTAGCTGCCGTGTCCTTGATTTGCCTCTCTCACAATCTTCGCAAGTATGGCCTCACCAGGTTCCTCTTCGTTGACCGCCACGCTGCTCACATGCCACGCTTTCACCATGATTACGTTAAACAGATTTCGGTGAGGGCTCTGATAATTTATAGTCAGATTTTGATATTTTTGCTTTTAAATTTGAGTTTGATGAACTTTGATTATGTGGAGAAATTATTACATGGTCCGAGAGCATTATGATCTTAAACAACCTCCACATGATACATTAGGAAAATCGGTTGTGTCACGTAGAATTAGAATTCTAGACTTAGTGTCTTGGACCATGTAATAATTTCTCGATGATATGGGTTTTGTGTGGTGTGAACATATATGCTTATTTTGGTAATGTAACCTTTTTTAAGGTTGTTGAGGGTTCTATTTTATAGTTTTGTTGGGGGATTCAGCATCATTGGAATTTGGAAGACTGCTAAAATGCTGTTTTGTTCTTAGGGGTCTTTACGCTTGATCATTCTCTGGGTGTTGTCATGTTTCCTTTTGAAGACAGCCCGAGAAATCACTCGCCTTTCCTTGGTAGAACACGGGTCTCTATGGCTCTCAATTGCTGTTTTATTGGCTCTGATTGTATCATGGACTTATGTGAGTGCAATCTCTTTATCGGCCTGTGTTCTATTTCACTTGGTCTGCAGTTTGCAACTCATTCACTTTGATGATTACGGAAAACTCTTGCAAAGGGAAAATGATGTGTTGGTTTTTATGGAGGAGCACATTCGGTTGCGATTCCATCTGTCCAAGATAAGCCATAGGTTCAGAATTTACCTGCTTCTACAGTTCTTGGTTGTCACAGCTAGCCAATTTGTGACTCTATTACAGGTCACTGAATTTGGTGGAGCACTGACTTTCATAAGTGGTGGAGATTTTGCTGTAAGCTCAGTTCTGTGTGTTCAATACAGTTTATGAATTTGTGTTTTTTAAATTGAAGGACTTGATTACTTTTCTTTTGATCAAGCTATCCTGCATTCAAAATGTTTCAAGTCCTTGGTGAGCTTTTCATTGTTGTTTTCAACTTTTTTCAAGTATCACAGGTATCTCTGTTCTCGATCCATTCTTTCAGGTTTCCACACTTGTTCAAGTGGTTGGAATTATTATTGTTCTGCATGCAGCAACAAAGATTTCACATAGAGCTCAAGGCATTGTTTCACTTGCAAGCAGATGGCATGCGCTAGTAACATGTACTTCTGATTCATCTAAACTGAGATATTGTGCTAGTACAGGGAGCTTGGAGGCTGCAAAACATTTAAACTCAATGTTTTTGGATTACTCAGAAAGTGATCTAGAGTCATCAGATTACATTGGTGTGCCTTCACATACCCAGTTAGCTTCTACTATGTCCTCGCATAACAAGAGACAAGCCTTTGGTACGTAATACAACTTTCAGTCTTTGTGCTGTTGAAATTTTGATGTCAAGCTCGTGATTATTAACTAGTGATGGGAAGACTTGCTTAGAAGACGCATTGATTCATTTAATTCTTTAATTGCAGTGCATACATTAATTATTTTTTCTATTCATTGACCATGCAGAGATTTACAATGACAAATGATTTTTTTTTTGCATGATTGAAAACTACTTGTACGTTACTTGCTAAATTATCAGCTTGCCAATTTTGAGACAAACAATAACTTGTTTTTAATTGGTCGACAATGTAAAATTATTTTATAATCCCAATGCATAATCATGAAACTTTTTTTTTTTTATCTATATTGATTGAAACTATTGAATGTAGACTATAAGCATGTTTTAGATAAACATGAATCCCCTTCTTATACAAGCCTTTGGATGTGCAGTGATGTATCTGCAGACAAATGCTGGAGGAATCAGTATATTTGGATGGACAGTTGACAGGTCTCTTGTGAACACAATATTTTTCTTTGAATTGACTCTGGTTACCTTTGTTCTTAGTAAGACAATACTTTAATGATAAAATTTGCATACCAGCACCAATAAACCCTCTACGACCTTTGGGCCTCCTAGGTTACCACGATAAATTTCTTGAAAGGGCCCACGAATTCTACAATTCTTCTTCGTTACCAATTTACCAAGTTGGGTACAAGCCATGGCAGTTTCTTAAGACACAAGGCATAAACAATAAATATATGAAGGATGCATCATGCAAGAGACATAAATTTATAAGCGGCATGTCTACTGTTTGGTGTCTAACTCAGCCTCGGATTGTAGTATACAGTTGGTACAGATGCAACGTAATCATACTGCGGTTATGAAATCAACTTTATGGTATGAAGAATAAAAAAATAAAAAAAATGAATGCTGCAACTGCAATAAACCAAGCTATATATCTTCTTATTTTTAAGATAAAAGATCAGAATAAATACTAACTGCCCTCACTTCATAGCAGGGGATTTAAAAGTTTTACGATGATCACCTCACCACCTTCACAGGTGCAGGATTTGATGTTTTTACAACAGCTGAAATTAACATTATTTATTAGCAGTGATCACAGACAGATATTTTTAAACATTAGCAGTTCAAAGTTATGGTTCTACCTGAACATTATTTCAGCCATTAAAAGGTGGGTAGCACGCTTAAAATTAAAGCTAAAAAAGAATGCCCCCAACATTCTACATGTCTGCCTATATTGATTAAGTAAAGTTCAATGTTACTGTCATATTATCTTTTCCTCTCTGACATATAAAAAACATAAAGAAAAAATGATGTTTTTTAACATCTTCATCGCTGTAGAAGATGCGGCAATATATGTTGTAATTCATCGGAGGTGAGAACTTAGCATCACATATAATAAGTCGAAATGAATGTTATGTTTTGTCGATAAGTTTTTGCTTTAAAATAGTTTTAATGCTCTCTGTTCCTGTTTACTATGGGTTTCATTGCAGGGTTACGAATTGGAATTGAGAAAAAATGGATTTACATTTTGCTATCACGAAACCCGAGATTTTGTTTATCAATCACTAAGTTTATTTTGCGGCTTGTTTGTGGTGATTTTAGCTGTAAAAATTGTATGGTATTACTGTAGAGGATCTACACACCCTTAAATGTGATTGTATGGTACTGAAGCCAAGGACAAACCAGTATCAAGTTTATATGAGGCCGTAGAAGTAGTAGTATTTGGAAGCATTGCGATACAGCTAATACTCGTATGTATATTTTCTGATATGCCAGTTTGTTAATTAAGCCATCCACTACCATCTTTGTTTACAAGCAATGTACAAACCCCTAGCTAAAATTATGACTGAAATCCTACTGATGGCAGTATAGCACTTATCCAATCTAATAATTTTTTTTCACAGCACTTGACTCTTCTTCAACAAGTGTGTAAATCTACAAAATAACAGCAGATTTGTTTTCTTTAGTTGTTGCACTGACTTGTAGTTTTAGAGCGTGTTTGGAATACTTTTTCTTTTTACTAAAAGAATGCTTTAAAAATAGTTTTAAAATTTAAAAAGTAAGATAGGAGTTATTTATTAATTTAGTAGTTTTTTTTTTTGGAAGGCAAATATGTTACTAATTTAATTTAATAGAGATTGTTCAAGAAAGAAGTATTCAAGTTTTTCAATTTGGTTATTTAGACTTTACGCCAAATTGGATTTATCAATCTTTAGGGAAATACAAGTTATTTAATTCAATTTGGTTGAATCAGTCAATCAAATTTCTAAAGATTGCCTTTTGCCACTGCACTTGATTTGGTGTACGATAGGTTTTCTTGGACGCGGGGTTATTTTGTAAAACATTTTTATAGAGAGGAAATCATTCTTGGGCATCCATCTGATTGCTTAGGCTTCAAAAAGATTAGGGCATTAGGCAGTTAGTTGTTTAGGGATGAACCCTTGTCTGTTGGGAACGTTGAGCTATGGACTTCTCACAGGTTCAGCAATTTGCAGCAAGTTTGGGGGTTCTCGTGTGTGTATCTGCTTGCTTGCTTTATTATGTTATGTTGTCTTTCATAGCTGTTTATAGAAGGAAGAAGCTAAGTTTTGAATATTAACACCTCTCATTTGGTTTCTGCATTTGCACAACACAATTAATGGGCAATTGCTTCATTGCTTGGCCATCAAATCTGGGTTGGAAGGAGACCACCTGTTTATCGTGTCTGCACTTATGGAGGATTTACGCTGGAAGAGAGATGGAGAAGGGAAAGTGTAACCCAAAGAAGAGATAGGAAAGAAAAACGTGTGACAGAGGAGAGAGAAATTTTAATTTTTTGAAAATTTTAAATAGTAATTTACAATCCTATTCCTAGATTGAATTAAAAGAAATAAAAAGTAATTGGATTTTTGGTCTTAAATATTTTGGTATTCATTGTTAATGCGAACAACGAAGTGTGTGTGCATTAGCCACACACGCGTGGGGTAAGCTTAACATCCCACTGGAGTTGCATCATGTTTTGAATCCATTGGCACTTTTACGGAAAGGTGGTATTTTTTTTTTTAAAATTACTGTTTAAGGGTATTTTTTAAATTATTTATGAAATAGGGGTAAGTCGTAAAAAA
>CM023958.1:719512-769388 GCA_013407115.1 Glycine latifolia
GTAAATAATTATGCGACTTTAATTAAATAAAATAAAAAAATATAAGTCGTAAATTTTTTTACGACTTTAGTTACAGAAGTCGTAAAATTTTTTACGACTTGCCCCTATTTCGTAAATAATTTAAAAAATACCCTCAAATAGTAATTAAAAATAAAATTCACCCCCTTTTCACAAATCGGCCTCCATTATATATTATACCATATAGATTGACACCTCACCCCATGTCAATGAACTACACAAAGGAAATCAATTGTTGTCAAAAACCGATTCAGGAAAAAGAAAAAAAAAAACCCGAACCTACATTACGAAACCAGTTTTTGCACACAACGGAAAAAGGATAAATTACATCATAATTAATTCAAACTTAATTGAATAATAATAATTTATATCATAACTAATTAAATACTGACTTTTCTTAAAAGATAACTAGTATTTCAAAAACAGAAATAACGGAAAGTTATTTACTTTGTGTAGTTCATTTACACGGGAAAGTGTCAATCTATAATGTGAAACATGGTATTTCTGTTAAAAAAAAAAAGTTTGTGAAAAAAACATTGGCCACATTTTAACCTCTAAAGTGCAAGCTGCAGTCTAGAGGAGCCCAATTGGATTTTAAGATTTATGTATTTTTATTAATATTAATCAGTTCAAAATTTAATAACACTTAAATTCATCAATTCATCATACTTATGTAACAGTATATTCTACACAGGAATTGAATTCATATTTCCTCCCACAAACTTAATGTGTATTGTAAAGAGTTATACCCATTAAATTTTATAACTTATGTTTCAAACATGAAGTCAAATTTTACACAGTTCAATTTTATATAAATCACACTCACATAGCTAATTATATTAGTTTTTAACCGTTAAATTTTAATTATATAGTACTATTATTATTTTGATTGTTTATGTCCAATTTTATTAAAATTGAAATATAACACAACTTTAGATTAATATAATTTTTTAAAATATGATCTATAGGATAAAACTTTTTAATCTAACAGTATTTGAGATAAAATTATCCAATAAAAAAGTTATTAAATAGTGTAATAATTAATATAGTTTTCAATGTGTGATTAATTTGATCACTGAAAATAAAAACTTTGGATGAAAATACTAACATAAATCATAATTTTTTAAATATTTTTTATCTTTTATTATTAACTCAAAATTTAACAACCAACCAACCTGTACATTGCCCAAGATACCAAACTATTACATTTAAAATCCTTACTGAGATCAATTCTCTCCCAATTAGCTCAGGCAAAACTTCATAACCAACATCCTGGATAATCCCTTTTAATGAAGATGCTTTTTCCAAGGGTTACTACCGAATCATACAATAGAACATCAATTTAACTACACATTTAAGCCAGCACTAAACTGCAAATCCATCAATATCCTTCAATATTATTCTAGAAAATATGAATAAACTACACAAGGGATTGCTAGAACATGCACAGAAAAAATAAATAAATGTTTATGATTTTAAAAAAGAACTTCAGAAATGTATAATAAATGTAATATAATATAATTACAAGTTATAACAAACCAAGGTTTGCATGGTACCTCTAGAGAGCCTGATGGAACAAAGTTCCATATATTCCAGGTATACAGGTAACATCCTCAACCTGCTAGCTTTGATACTGCAGTGACATTTGCACATCAATGTCATAAAAGAATTCTTGGACTTGTGAAAACTTTAACCCTTACATGATGCATAGATATGATAATAAGTTTAGCTTTTTTTTATTTAATTTGCATTTCAGTATTAGTTAATACTCTTCAGTACTACAATACACTTAGAGATTAACATGCTGATATTGGACATTTCTTTGTGAGAAAGGAATAACAAAATAAAGGTGCAAAAATTGTTTCAAATACAAAAATCTACGAAAGATTGAAAAATTTTCAGAACATTAGGTATAAAGAAAAAAAAAATCCCATTCCCATATATATTGATAAGCCACTGGTCACAACTTGAAGCTCCAACCAGAAGGCAACTTATGAACAAAGAAACCTGCACTCAAGTACTAACCTTCTTGAATGGTACTAATTTTTAACCGCAAGAATCCATGGCATTCTTCCAAAATCATTAATTCTAGTTAGATTTAAATGTAAGAAACTTCAACAAACACTAATTACTGCAAATAAATAAATTACAATTAAACAATTAATTTTGCATAAAAAAAAAAGAGGTTCCTTGAAGCAATAGCCATTTGTATACATGTTAAACATCAGACCATGTTACAGTGACATTGGCTTATAGACATCATCTCTCAAGACTGACAAATATAATGATCATTCCTTAATATCTAAGATATCAAAGAAATGCATTACCTTGGAATTAATAAGTTACTGTCATTTTCTTCAACTAAATGGACAGAATGCACTCTTCCACTTCACACGACAACTGTCTCTTGCAAACACGATATGATCAATAAAAAAGCAAAAGAACTTCTAGCTATGAGAAAATCCATGTTGCTTTAATACACAAAACCAGTTTAAATTGATTACAAAGTCAAAATGAAAATGTTACATATACAACTTTCAGCAGATACTGGCTTTTACTATTTTCAGAAGGCAAATATGCCACACTTTATGCGCAAGCTGTGTCCCATGTGCATTTCAATATAATGATAAAGCATAAAGAGGTTAACCTGAAATAGATATGGCTCCAAGGAAGTAAAGAATACATTTCTTGACACAAACCAACAAGAAGTGCCTGATAAAAAAATCGCACAAGTGAGTGTCTAACAATCAAAATTAGCAATGTGCATTTGGCACTTACTCTCACCTCAAGTGTGAAACCATTCAGCAGAGCATGTTAGAATGATTATTGTGAACCAAAAATACCACCAGTCCCTGATTCACCCTGCTGCATCTCCTTCCAGTGTTGCTCAGCTAATGGATCTGGACTCTTTAATATTCTCCTCATTCGCCTATTTACATAATTATAGAGGATATATATGAGTCAAATGAACAAGTAAAATTAAAAAACAATTTACCATAGGCAAAATTTTATTTGGTCACCTGTCTTGAGCATGTTGAGCAGGAAATGTAGGCATAAATTCTTTAGACTTCGGAAGGGGAACTTCACGAAACCACTCATGGTTTAGAGCTTCTTCAGCCGTGATCCGCTGTGTATATTAATGATAACAGCTCATATTCTTAATAAACACTGAAACCAATTACTATTTACTAAATTAAGTCAAGTGGTATGAATTATTTACCTTTTCAGGGTCATAATTTAGAAGCTTGTTCAACAAATCAAATCCAGAATCAGAAAGAACTGGTGATCCAGTGAATGATGTTGCAGGAAATTTTTTGCGCAGGAGATTATACCTGAAAGGAACATTCTGGTAATTAATATAAACTAGAAAAAGTTGTGTAGAAGTAACCAAGAGAGGCCAGATAGCCAGACCAGAACCACCCAGAGTTGGAAGCCTGGGAAAACAGTGACAAAAAATAAGAACAGGGGAACTAAACAGTAAAATTCTTAAATAAAGGAAATAATAAATACTTACTTATTCTTGACAAAATTGACCTTGACTCGAGGTAATTCTGAGAACCCAGGCCAAATTGTTTCATTTGGTGTGCCAAGAATTCTGAAAATCTGCAAGTAAATTAATAAATGTTAATAGGCCAACGCCACTTGAAGAGGCACGAAATGTTGAAAGACCAAAGTGAGAGCAAGAACTTATCCACTACAAGTCTAAAATGGTGGTAATGCATACCTTGTCAAGTTGTTCAAATTCAGTCTTCCCATTAAACAGTGGTTCCTTGGACAATAGCTCAGCCATTATACAACCCAGAGACCACATGTCAATGGCTGTTGAATACTGTTTTGTCCCCAGAAGAAGTTCAGGAGCCCTGAAAAACAAATAGATAACCATTATTAACTAAATGATCTCTTCCATTGCAAGGGAATGATGTCGGAGACATTCTAAAATACAAAGTAAAATAAAGTCAAATGCCACTAATAAAAGCAGCATCACAATGAAATGACAGACTTCTGAGTGCATGTTTAGAAAAAGGATGAGAATATATAAATATTAACTGTCAAAAGACAAGATAATTATACTGCAAAAAAAATTCTCCCAGAATATTATCAAATTAAGATTAAGTTCTACGGCAATGGAAGACCACATGACAACATAGTTTTTAACTTCACAACAATAAAATTGAACTATAAGGAGGAATATTATACAAATTAACCAGTGGCATGAATGAACAGAAAAAAAAATGGCATGTCTAACCAAATGACTCACCTGTACCAAAGAGTAACCACCAGGTGTGTATATGGTTTCAATGGGCTCCCATATTGACGAGCCAATCCAAAATCACAAATTTTTAACTCACCCCTATTATTCAGAAGCAGGTTAGAAGTCTTCAAATCCCTATGAAGCACCCAGTTGCCATGAAGATATTTCACACCTTCTAAAAGCTGGAGCATTAAGCACTTTACTTCACTCTGGCTAAAGGGCTGCTTCATTGCCTCAATTAGTCCTTTAAGATCATGTTCCATGTATTCCATAACCATGAAAATACTATCAAGGCTACTTCCTACCACTACTTCTTTAACATCAACTATGGATGGGTGGTGAAAGGAAAGAAGAATGTTTATTTCCCTGAGAGAAGTCAGTGGAAAACCTTCTTTTTCCTTCTCCATCTTCACCTTTTTCAACGCCACAATTTCTTCAGTCTTCTTATCTTTGGCCCTAAATACGACACCATATGTTCCTTCATCTATCTTGTTCAGTCTCTCAAAATCATCAACACGTCTACAACCCTGAAGCATGTTGGCAACTCTTTGTGGTGGAACCGGAGGTTCAGAAGTTTCTCTGCTATCATCTTCCAAATCTGTATCTGAATGATAACCACTAGTTTCACTTCTGCAACCTTGACCATCAATCTCCATATAATCATCCTTCCTTGACACATTACCAGGACAATAATCTCCACTGGATGATCTCCCACAGCTACCTCTTTCTTCAGATTCAGATGATTTGGCTCTAGCTCCTATAAAATCTTCTATGTTAGATTCCTCTAGTCTTGACATCTTGTTTCTTACTCTCATACCCAGCTCTGGAGATAGCTTCCTCCTCTTAAGGATTTCCTTGTCATCATTGATTTCACCTTCATCACCAGGAGAGTTATCTCCAGCTGCCCATCTTGAAGATGATATATTATGAGTTGGAATATAATCTTCACCTTCAGGTTGCTTGGCTTCCTGATCTGGCAACAATGAATGCAAACCAACAGGAGACTCAGACTCAGCATCCTGATCTGACTCAGACAGCAAAGGAGGATTAGTTACAGTTGGTAACTCAAGAATCTCAGCTTCTGTGTGTTTGACAGGATGAGTTTCAACTCCTCTATCCGGAACATTAGGTGACAGACGGACTCTAGGAAGTGAAGGCAGAGTAGTCACTGCTGTGACAACCCTGAGTTTGGATAAATTATTGACTTCGCTGTCATCCTGATCCCATACTATTGGAGAAAATTTTCTTTTCCTCTCCAGCGGGGATCGTGCACAGTTTCCTTCACCTGTTGCAACCTCACAATATTTTTCCTGTGATCCTGATTCAATACCATCATCATCAGACCCACTCTCACTAGAAAGCTCACCCGGCTCTCTATCCATAATCTTAACAGAAAACCCACATCTTCTGGGACCAAGCCCACTACTACAACCGCCGCTACCGCCAGAGTCACTCTTACTCGAATAGCTACCGTTTGGAGCTTCCCTCTCCCTAATATCTTTCTGCCTCAGTCTAATCCTATCTCTTGCATCCTTGCTCTCAACCCTCACAACGTCGCGGCTACCATTCGTCATCCTATCATACTCTTGTCTAGAATTATTATTAAAACTCTGCCTTGAAACATCAAAATTGGACTCACGGTCCCTAAACTCGTTGTCACGATAACCTCCATGTCTACCAGCCGCCATAGATATACTTGTAACCCTAAATTCCACAGAAAGCCCTAATCCCCTATAGCAACAAATGAAAATTTTCGTTTCTAGAACCCTAACCGCATGAAACAACGAATCCTACCAAATTTCTAAATCGAAGAACAAAATTGTGCAATAATCAAGTACAAACCCTGCGAAACGAAGTCAGATCGGATGGCAATTCCAGTTCAGGCTATAAAAGGAAGCCAGAAAATGATGAACAGAGGCTCTGTTATTGCGCTACTGTGCATCTAAAGTTGGAATGCAAATGCAGGAAGAGAATCGAAACCTAGAAATTTAAGGAGAGAGAGAGAGAGCGTGGAATTGATATGGTTGAGCCTGAGCGAAAAGTGTCGATGGTGAAGCAGAATGAATAAGGAACAATATATATATATATATATATATATGAAAAAGGAGACAGAATACTCCTGTCCAAAAAGGAGTAAACATGGATAAGATTAAGAAATTAGAAGAGGAGTAATCCAAACTTTTTTTTATTTAATTATTAAAAATAATAAAATTCTAAGTATATAAGTTGTCATAAAATTTTCTAATTCCTATAAATTTTAGTGAATAACAAAATATATTTAAAATAATTATGTAAAATTTACAGGATTAGTATTCATTTTATATAATTTAATTTACAAAGTAAATACATTTTATTTTATGTAATTAAAGTTTATAATAAAAATAATTTTTAATATATAAATTGTGTAATCAAAATTTAAAAAATAAGTATTTTTAAATAAATAAATTTTAGATTTATAATACATAAATTATATTATGATGCAAAGTTATTTTTAAATATTGATTGCGCAAATGCAAATCCACTTTATTTGTAAATGAAGTTGTTTGTATCCACTATATTAATTATTTGATTTAACTAAAATTTTGAAAGTATAAGTTAAAAATATTTTAAATAATGATAGCAGACCATCAAGTCATATCTAGTTTGTCGGAATAGTTTATTTGCTTAACTCGGTACTTATTTTTCTATATTTATTATACTTGTTATCCTTCTTCAAAATTTTGAAAAGCCTTTTTAGGATCTTGGTTAGATTATAAAGGAGATTCTTGTGGGATTTAGAGGATAGGAGAGAGAAGATATTTGGGTGAGTTGGAAAAAAAATATTCACCTAAGTAGCATGGAGGGCTGTGTGTAAAGGATATTTCTCTTTTTAATAATGCCTTAATTGTTAAATGTAGGTAGAACATGTGAGAGTGACAAGATTTGAGTAAGTGAGGATTGCTTTCACACGAGTCAATTTGGTGGAGGGACTTGAAATTTGCTTCCAATGGGGAGAAGATAGATGGTTTGATAGTTTTGTGTTTACTGCCTCGGGCAGGAAGATTTCTCTGTACTTGCTTTGCACATCTTGTGGGTTTATTAATATTACATTTACATATATATAACCTCTTTTATTAAGAGGGTAGCTTATTAGGCATCAGACAAAAAATTAAAAAGAACTCACTAAAATTGGACCAGTGATGGTAGGATGGTTAGATATATAAAAACTTGGATTTGACTCTCATTATCATTGGTTTACCCTAAAAAATTAATAATGAATTGTTAACTAGTGTAAAGTAAAATTTCAGAGGATACTTATTCTTATCATCGCAACCATAATCTAACGGTGAGAGACTTTACGCTAGACTCCGTTCCAATCTCCAAAGTGAAATTCAAGAGGCAAACACGTGGTGCGAGCGTGTGTGAGAAAACAGATAGAACGAGTGACTGTTTAGTGATACGGTGGATTTGGTTGTGCGTTTAGTTATATTGCTTGGTTGGCTCTATAGCTTCCCATAACATGCTTGATGTAATGTCTGAATCATAGAAAACCTGAGTATTGTGCTGAGAATGTTTTATTGGAAACTGTGGCAGTAGATCGGGCCCAACTGTTTTATTTTTGTTTTATTTTTTAAATTCAGTGACCTTTGCTTGTTGCAAGCACCCTCTGGGAGGTAAATAATGACCCGAACTGTTTCCTTTATCATCATTGTGCTGATTATAATTATGATAGCTTGTGATGGTTGCGAAGTTTTTGGCTTTTGCTTGTTCATGATTGGTTTGCTCTTTTTTTACAGATTACTCTTTAGCCTCCAGTCTTCTTGTTCTTGGAGAACAATTGTTCTTGGCTTTTAAATTTTAGTGTCATGGGGTTTCTAAGGTTTATAAGAAGGTATAGTTACCCCTTCAAGGACAAAACTCGAAATAGAGCATACGCACTTCAGCATATGCAAAGCAGAGGCTTCTCAAGGGACGGAATTCTTAATGGCAATGATGTGGTGCATCCAGTTCTGATCATTGGCGCAGGACCTGTGGGTCTTGTTCTCTCTATTCTTCTCACAAAATTAGGTAGACTCTAAAAGTTAAAGCATTCGTATTGATTAATACCAACTGCTTGTTTTGGATGCCATAGTGGTAGATCTGACATTGAAGTGTTTGGAATTTGTGTTTGTATTCATATATTTCCAAGTAGCATTGCCTATGAAGTTTTCTTGTCATGCATGTCTGGTACAACAAATATGATAGGAAAATCATGGTTTCAGTTTGGAATGACAGTAATTTCTATTTCTCCATTGTTTACCTTGTGTATTTGTTGTAAGAATTATCTGTAATAAGATAATGCAAGGTTTTAAAATGAGCTGTGGAGTTTCCTTTGTTAATTTGTTGTAGCTTATCTGAGAATGCTACAACACTGATAATATGAATAATGTTTTCAGTTTGTAACTTGGTTATGGAAAGTAACTTCTTCTTCTCTATTGTTTATACCCTCACCTAGTGGGATAAGACTTTGTTGTTGTTTATATACTTGGCATAAGAAATTGTTTGAACAAATAATGTTCTATTTGAGTTTCTTTCAATCTTTTTTATGTGCAGGTCATATTACTTTTGTAGATTTATTAAAAATGTGCTTAATGATGTGCCCCACTTTGTAAATTTTTTTTCTTGTAGCATCAAATTATTCCTAGGGTTTCATTTCTGTTGAATGTTGCCCATGATATACGTATTCTTTTGTTTTATTATAGGTATTAATTGCACAGTTTTGGAGAGAAACAAGGCATTTTCAAAACATCCACAAGCACACTTCATCAACAATCGATCCATGGAGGTTAAAAATATTTTTTGATAAATGATTTTATTTCCAAAAAATCATTGTGATTTATTTTCATCAGTGGTACCATTTTAGATATTCCACAAAATTGATGGCCTTGTTGAAGAGATCCAAAGGTCTCAACCACCAGTAGATTTATGGAGGAAATTTATATATTATACCTCCCCTTTCTGGTTCAATTCTTGGATCTGTAGATCACATACAACCTCAAGGTGCTATTCCGTAGTTCATGAGAGCCAATTTCCAGTCTGATAGCAGTAGGAAGATTTCTATTTGAAGTGTAGTTTTGACAATATTTATACATAACCTTCAAAATATGCAGTATATCAACACATAGACTGCATGATATTGTCGATTTTGGTCAATATTGAGTTTTAGAATATTCATATATCTTGTACTTGTTATCAGATCTTGAGCATGTTGTCAGCCCAGTCTCTGTTGCACACTTCTCACAGTACAAGCTAACTATGTTACTACTCAAGCGACTTGAAAATCTAGGCTTCCAAATATGTGTGCCTGAAAGCTTGGAAGGAAATGAACAGTCTTGGTACAGATGGTGCAGGAAGCACTGTAAGGAAGCTTGTAGGAATAGAAATGAAAGGTGAGAAGGACTTGCAAAAACTTGTCAGTGTCCATTTCTTTAGCAAAGACCTTGGACAGTTTTTGCTTAAGGAGAATCCTGGTATGCTTTTTTTTATCTTTAATACTGAAGCTATTGGGGTCCTTGTTGCTCATGATCTCAGGCAAGGGGAATTTGTATTGCAGGTATGATATGCTTTATAGTAAATGTAAAAATGTCAACATATTGTTTTAAACTGATTTATTGTGAATCAAATATAATATTAAATTATATTATTGCAGATACCCTTTTATCCACCTCAGCAAAAAATTGAGGATTTCAGTCCAAAGGTACTATTAATTTATAACAGATGGTTTATACTTTATACCTTTTTTTAAATAAAATTTGTCATAATATACTGGATAAAATATCTGTGCGGAAGTTAAAATTTAGAGTTTGTAAGAGGGCAACAATACATTGTACTATGCATATAAAGTAATCTAACATGAATGATTTTATTCATTCCTGTTGATGGGATTAAGCATAATACATTTATGTAATATTTGATTTGTAGTAGGCGTGTGGGAAATTAATCAGCAAACTTGCTGGTCAAGAGTTTGGAGATGTAGATGTAATTGATATAAAGCCATGGGTTATGCATGCTGAAGTTGCTGAGAACTTTATATGTAGTGGTAACAGAATATTACTTGCTGGTGATGCTGCTCATCAATTTCCTCCTGCTGGTGGATTTGGTTAGTTGCTCTATCTTTATTGCAAATCGTAGATGTCTACTGGTTTAATTAAAAAATAATCTTTATTATATTACTCTTTATCTATGCAAAATAGGGCAGAATCTTGCAATTAATTAAGATTTTGAACAATGAACATGCTGGAAATATCTAGCGTCGCAAGTGAATGCTAGTGTTAGATGGAGGCCATTGTTTATAGTGTCAGATTGGTGCTACAACTAGGAGCTTGGACATATCCATGTATTTAGGATGAATTAACTAAATGATAAGTACTTGTTTAATGTCAGTATGTCGGTAGTTTATTATAATGTTTGTTTCAAAAATCTATGGCACAGTAGTTCTATAAATTATTTCCAAAGTGACTGAATAAAAGTACACTAGCATAAATGGGGTTTTAGATCTTAAGAGTCAAGATTGATGTGCTGGGGGTGATGGCTAGGTACAATCCTTCCCAAAGTGACAAGCTTTAGGTTCAAACTCACTATTTTTCTTGATGTAGTTTAAATGAAGCAATTTGACATAAATATTGATGTGATATGGCAGGAATGAATACTGGCATTCAGGATGCTCATAATCTTGCCTGGAAAATTGCTTTGGTGATTATGGGTATTGCCCCAACTTCAATGCTAAATACCTATGAAATCGAACGTAAACCGGTAGTGCTTTTATCTCCTGTTAAATTTTTTTAATGTATATTTATATTGATGTTAGATAAACTGATTGACATTGATTTCTGTCTATTATTGTCAGATTGCTTTATTCAATACACGATGAAGTCTAGAAAACTATAAAGCTGCCATGTCTGTTCCTGCTGCTCTTGGTCTTGATCCAACTGTTGCAAACACAGGTACACAAAATTAGCTTATGTAATGATTTTCTATTGTTTTCTTCATCGTCAAGCTGGCAATCTTACAAACAATGATGTACAACACTTTAATTGCTAACTAACTAAAACTTAACTGCTTTTCCTCATTTAATTGCAGTACATCAATTTATTGTTAATGGTATTGGTTCCATCTTACCATCCGGATTGCAGAAGGTAGCTTTGGATAGAATTTTTGGTATAGGTCGTGCACAGGTTTCAGAATTTGTCCTAAATGAAAGTAACCCTCTTGGATCCTCAAGGTTGGCTAAGCTAAGACATATATTTGAAGAAGGAAAAAGCCTTCAACTTCAGTTCCCTGCGGAAGATCTTGGTTTTAGGTATCATTGTGAATAATTTATTTTCCACATTTTCTATTGATATATATATATATATATCTCACCATTCTCATATTCCTTTAGCTTTATCTGTTTCTTCAGTTATAATTTTTGTTTATATTTTAGTTGGGCCAAATTTATGATTAGAATTATTTACAATCATATGCCATTTCGTTTATCATTTTGATAGATAGATAATATGATGCATGAGCAATTTGGGGGTGCCTATCTAACTCGGCTATTGAACTTAGGTACCTACAAGGAGCACTTATGCCAGAGAGTAAAGATGTTGAAAGTCCTCCAGAAGTACTAACAGGGCATCGGAGGGACTACACCCCTTCAGCACAACCAGGATCAAGACTGCCTCATATGTTTGTGAGAGTAAACCCATTAAGTGAGGTTTGTGGTGCTGCTTATATATATCTTATGCATATTATTCATGTTAAGCTAAATTATTAGAGTTTTTTTGTCTTCCTTCTAGTGGTTCTTACTTCTTTTTTTAAATTTAAAAATTACTACTTTGCAAGTTAAAAAAAAAAATGTTTTTCCTCCTTTGAAATTTGGAACTGCTGGTTTCATTTTATGGTTCTTCAGGTTTAGGCTCGTAGATTTTTACTGATTTAAAACATTAAGTTTCTTCATATGTTGCTAAAGTGTAAGGAATGTTTTGTAGGAGACAGTTTCTACACTTCATCTTGTGTCAGGAGATAAAGTTGAGTTCATTCTCATCATAGCACCTGTGGAGGAATCTTATCATCTAGCTCGTGAAGCATTCAAGGTGGCTGAGGAACAAGAAATTTCTCTCAAAGTTTGTATTTTTTGGTCTACTGATTCTGTTGAAGGACTTGAGAAAGGAAGTAAAGTAGCATTATCACCTTGGAAGAATTATGTAGATGTTGTTGAATTTCGGTCATCAACTTCAAATTGGTGGGATATGTGTAACATGACAAACAGAGGGGCTATTTTAGTTAGACCTGATGAACATATTGCCTGGCGTACAAGTTCAGGACTTGCTGGGGATCCTAGAGTGGAAATGCAGAGGGTTTTTTCTGCTATACTGGGAGTACACGGTTCAAATAAACAAATACACGGATGATTTTGTATTGATTCTTTCAAGAACATTTCCTGGCGTACAAGTTCAGCACAATGATGGGGATCCTAGAGTAGAAATGCAGAGGGTTTTTTCTGCTATACTGGGAGTGCACTGTCATACAAATACGCAGAAATTGTATTGAGTCTTTCAAGAATACTTTTCTTTTTCTTTTAGAAGTAGTTCAACCTTTTATTGTCACATGGTCACAGGTTCCAACAATGAAAACAACCTCTCTGCTTCCAAGGGTTAGACGGCCATGCTCAGTTTCTCTGACCTTCAATGGCAGTAGCCACCCGAGCTGTCCTGATTTGAACAATTCCTGTGTGCTCTTGCCTACCAGGTCTTTGTGCTATTTAGACCAAATTTCAAGTATCTGGCCTCTTTAAAAATTATATTCTTGCACAGGATACGGTGTATTTTATGGAATTTTTATTGGGTGTTGTGGTTTTTCTATGCTACCATATTAGTTTTACTTTTTGCTACAGGGACTAAGCGAGAGACTACAAATGACCACACCATTTCGAATTTGGGTCGAAAACCGTTCAATATTTTGCAATGGGTTAAATATATTTTTATTCTTAATAAATATTTAATTTTTATTTATTTATTAATAAATTTTTGTTTTGGATTGAGTCTCAAATAACATTTTTATTTTTGGTTCTTAATATTTTATTTTATTTATTATAAATTAACAAATTTTGTATTTATTTTCTAATAAATTAGTGAATTTTATTTTAGTCTTGACTAATAATAAATGGAAAAATTATTAAAAATCAAACATAAAATTTATTAATTTATCAGGAATTAAAAATAAGTGTCAAAGATTAAAAATAAAATTATTATTTTATAAGAGACTCATGTAAAATAAAAATTTATTAAGAAATAAACAAAAATCGAATCTTTATTAGAGTTAAAAATTAGAGCTAAAATCTTCCCAAAAGCAAGATTTGATCGTTTTTAACTCACTCAACTTATTCACCTACCAATTAGTATTGGCTTTTATGATTAACACAATGGAGATTTTTGTTTGGTCATAATTATAGACCATGTAACTTTGGACGTTATAAGTTAGTACAAGTGTATGTAATGTGCAAACAAAGTATGTTAGATTTCAATGGTTAAATTAAATCATAAATAATCTTGCGCTCTATTCTGGAGACCGTCATGAAAATTATTTGTAACAGACAAATACACTAATGAATCAAATTGGGTATAACCAGCGTTGTGGTTGAAAGAAATATTCATTACCAATAAAATTACTTTTGACTGGGGGGGAAAAGGAAGCAGCATCTGTGATATCATTAGAGTTGCATATGAACAGGATAAGAAAATGACTTCAAGTAATGCCTATAAATAAATCCATTCCAAAATTAATAAAACCAAACAAGCTAAGAGGCAAGTATTCTGGCTAATAGATGATCCCGAAAGTCAAATAAATACTCGCTTTCCATCAAAGTGTAATAAATACAATTCTATTTTTCATCGCCATAGTTGACATGATAAGGTTAAGTGAATGCGATCTGGGATCAGAAGGAACACATATCAGACTTTCTCTAATTAGGGAACAAGTATGCCACCAGCAGAGACTGGTGTTTTTGATTTCTATACAAGGTTCCTCTGGGGATGCCAACAAGGAATCCTCAATTTCAACTACTAGCCATGGTTAGTAGATAGCCAATAGCTGCAGTTAGAAGTCCAAGTATGAAACCAGCAATGACCTGCAGTAAGTACTAACAATATTAATAAGGAAAGCCACCAATTGTAAAACAAGTGCCAAATACAATGAAGATCAAACTCAATTTACACCTTTGGATTATGGAAACCAACATCAACATCAACAACACATTTAACTCAAGTTAATTGGGGTCGGTGGTAGATGAACCCAATGATAGATCGGAAATAAGACAAAGAAAGAGAAAGGGAGAAGGGAAGAATAAAGGGAAATAAGGCAAAAGAAATGAAAAATAAGCTAAAATAAAATAAGGGTGAAAGGAGGAAGGGAGAAATGAAGAGGAAAAGAACTAAAAAAAGGGAACGACTGGAACATAGATATCCTAATGGGTTTAACCATCCACTAAACTTATAACTTTTCTCCACTCCGTCCTAAGACACACCATCCACCAATCCATATCTCACTCTATTAGGTCTTGTTTAACTATCTTTCCTCAGGTGAGTTTCGGTCAACCTCTATCTCTCTTTGTGTCGAGCTCTTAGTAACAAACTTTTGTTCTAACGAGAGCATCCAGTGGTTCTCTCATAACGTGCCCAAATCATCTCAATCTATGCTCCCTCATCTTTTCACACACCGGAACTACTACTATCTTTCGTCGAATATCCTCATTTCTTATCTTATCCATTTTCGTATAACCACACATCCACCTTAACATCCTCATTTCTGCTACCCCTATTTTGTGCTCATGTTGTCTATGTGCTGGCCAGCATTCCATTCCATATAACATTGTCGGTATTACAGTTGTTCTATAGAATTTTCCTTTTAGCTTAAGGGGAATTTTGCGATCACACAAAAATCCAGATGCACTCAGCCATTTCATCCTTTTTTATTTCCAAAAGAATTATATAACAAATTTAACCTAATTGTCTCATCTTTTAAGGATTTTGTAAATTGTTCTATCTAATATTCAGAGATAAAGCGAAAGTGGAGATACAAAGAGACAAGAGGAAGTGAAAATAATTGAAACCAAAAGTGTAGCAGAGGATGTCTAAAATGTGTAGCCACGAAAATGCTATAACCTTGTTAATGACTTGAAACCATCATTATAGCACGTTATTAACTCTATCTATATATTTGGGGGAGGCTTTTGTAATCAGGGGGGGAGGGTTTAAGTTGTATTTTTTTCTGTTCGTTGACCTAGTCTTAAGTCAGAACTCAGTTGGCTTTTTTTTCATGCTTTTTCATGTCTTAAGTCACCTAGGTTCTACTTTTGTTCTCACTAGGATGTATGCTATGCAGTACTTCTTGTACTGCAGCTTTATCTTGTTTCTATATATATATATATCTATTATGTTTGCTGATAAAAAAAAAAATTAACTCTATCTATATGGAGAGATTCACCATTCGCTTAGTACTACCATATCAGATATTATGAGTATGATAAAATCCTGATAGTACTGAAACAGTGTATATAACCCAAGGAAAACCTCAGTCATTAACATGTAAAAGAAAGCATAATTTAACATGATAAAAGATAGACTTAAATGTTCATAAAAGACAATAATAAGACAACCATTACCTAATTTTCTCGTGCAGTAGCAGTTATACATTGAGTAAATAACATGGCGTTCATTAATTAGGTATAGACAATCATCATAGTATACATTAAAACCCCTTATGTTTATATTTTATAGGTTTCCAGAGAATAATGTCAGTCTATCAAAGTAATACTAGGATGCAGCAAGTAACACTAGGAAGCAATCAAATACAAAATGGTGAACCTGAGGCGGAGTATGCCCAAGAAGTTCCCGGAGTGGTCTGCTTTCAGCCAGAGGATGTTCAGCAGGAAGTTCGTATACAATTTGGTTCAAAAGCTGGGAAAATCCAGTCATTTAAACTCAGTAAAAAGAAACAAATTGAAATCAACCAAAACAAAAAAAATAAGATGTCTTTTGTTGCAATCATAAGCAAACAGAAAAAGCTCCCATGGCATTTGAAGTCTCATGTTTGCCATGAAAGAATTACATAGGACAGAATATGTGCACAAGTAAAGAAAAGACAAACAGTGTTCTAGGTGGAAAAAAAAATGCTAACAGCACAAGGCGACGAACCTCTGCTTGGCGTCCTGCTTGCAATCTTACACCAGTAGCATCATACATCACCTGCCAGCAATATCACCTATCAGAAACTCGCCCAACCATATAACCCATAAGCTAGTCATTAACAATAGTTTCTAATTGTATAACCTATATTTTTTAGGACATCAAATCATTTCTTAACAGTGACTGTTCGAATATCTATGAATGAGTGACATGGAATGAAATAAAGCTACCATTTTATTGTTTGGATATTTTATGGTGGAACAAAAACAGGATCCAACTCGTACGTATTGAATAACATGGATTGAAATGTATTCCATCAGTGCCATTCCATTCTATTTTAAGCAACCCAAACAACAGAACCTAGTACCATTTCATTCTATTTTAAACAACCCTAGTGCCATTTTATTCCATTCCATCATATTTTCTATCAATCCAAACATCATTCATGTAAACATCACATCCATGTCCATCCCTACAAGTGATGAGATGAAAAATAGAATATAGATAGAATCTCCAATATAATATCACACTTTTGTTTTTTTATCAGCAAATGTTAGTTGTTAATTGTTAGTTCTAATATCACATTTTGTAACAAAAAAACTATCAAGCCCTCGACGAAATCTACAAAAAAAGAAATGATTGATTTGAAGAAATAAAGACATACAATACAAGCTAGAACCAAAGCAGTAGCAAAAAGAGGTCCTCCAAAGCCTTCATGGAACCCGATCGCCGCAGCAAGAGCAGTGACAGTAGCTGAATGGGATGAAGGCATTCCACCAGATCCAACAAGTTGCTTGGGATCCCATCTTTTTTCCTTATACCTGCGTAATAATAATAATAATTAACCGTCAATTAAACACCATACATATAAAATGTCATTAGCCAAATAATTACAATTCACCGTCATATAATTTAATTCTTCCACAATTAATTCACATATCACTAACCAAACCAAAAACTTAAATAGTTTTTCTAAACTATTGCATTCAATAGAAAGGAAAACGAACGAACCAGACGGTGAAAAACTTGATGAATTGTGCGATGGCGAAAGCAACGATGGCGGAAATGAGAGGGTAATTGCGCATCATTGAAGACGACGTCGTCGTAGCTGCAGCCTCACTCATCTCCTTTCTCTGTTTATTTATCTAATAACTATTTAATTAACAAATTATATTTGGGTTGTGTTAATTCCTCGAAAGGGTCTTTCCTTTTTCTTTGCCAAAGTGAGAACAAGAATGGTGGGAAATGTTAGTATGTTACAAATGCAAGTAGGAATACGAAGGGGGTTTGTTTGTTTGTTTATTCTGAGTTCTGAAATAGTTGTCACACTAACGGTCTTACCTTAGCTTAGGTTTCTCTCTCAACTGAATATGCTTCCCCTGTTCAATTATGTTTAGAATATACCCTCGTCTTCTCTTATGATATGCACTTAAGCCTTTCTCTTTATTATTTTTTTTCTAGCTAGTACTTTTCCGCAACAAAATATTCTGCATTGACCCAAATTTTGGAATTTGGAAATTCATATAATTGAAAGTTCTTAGCAAAGAAAAACTTATAAGCCACGAAATCTCATCTAAAAAATTGACGAAATAGTTTCGACGAAAAGAAAATTTCCTTTTCACTCCCTATGCCAAATGTTACCTAGTACCTACCTTCAAGTTATATTATGTGAAAACTGTCAAACAAATGCCATGTTTGAGGAAAGGCAGAAACTTCTCATTAAAAATAAAGTAATTATTATATTGAGAATACAAGAGTTATTTAACATTTACTCTTTTAAATAATTAAACATTAATAAAAATTAATTTAATATTTCTTAAGTATGACACTATTAAGTACGACTCATAAGTAAAATTGATTTTTTATCTACAAAATTATTATATGAAAAATATTAACAAGTGTCTTAGAACATAGGTTAAGATATTAAAATTTTAAAGTGTTTATGGGATAATATTGTTAATGTATTTTTACTGTGATTTTAAATGCATTCACTATATATTTTTTTATTTAATAATGTTTTCACTAGTACCCTTAGAACATTCATTAATGGAGCCCTTACATTTTTTGGATTTTTTTGTGTTATACTCATTGACACATGATAAAAAGTTCAAAATTGATTATTTTCTATTAATAATATTTATTATAAAAAAAGCATAAAAAAATCAGTTTATTTTGTAAAATCATTTCAAGCATTTGATCCAATAAATTTAATACTTTCACGGTATGTTTATAGAGACACAATACCCTCCCTCCCCTTTTCTCCTCTTTGTTCATTTTCAAAAGCATTCATTCTCAAAATAAGTGTCTAGGGTCAATGCTACAATGCTGTCGGAGTGAGAGGTGCGAGAAAAAAAAAACAAATAAACAAGTGGATCTCCAATCTACTTGTGGTGGACAGATTGTTCAGTGTTTACTGACCTGCCTGCACGTGGATGTTTGTTCACTCACTCAAGTCCAAAGGAATAGGTATTGACTAGCAACAATGTAATGAATATGAATGCTTTTCTACTTCACACTTGCTTTGATCACTTAATTGAGATGGAAATAACAAACAAGAATTCAGCAAGTGGAGGGGGCACATCACAATCCTCCAAAATGCCTCTTAACTTATGGCTTACCAACAAAAATAAGGAGGGAAAAAAATAACTTTACAATCGTCAAACACAACGTGGCATCTGTTACAAAATATATTAGAACCAACACAAACCAATTGGCAGTGGTTATTATCCCAAACAGACTTCAACCTAGAACCATAAATGTGCAAGCACTGGCTTAGCTCCCATGTAGGGCCAAAGGGAAGTGCAGAAAAGCTGCCAGGAATTGCAGGTACAACCTGAGCATTGCTCTCTCACATAATGATGCAATTGCACCTTGATTCAAGCTTAGGGGGCTTCATACTATCTACCTTGTTAGGAAGCCCAACATTGTGTGTAAAAGACTCGTCAATATTTTCATCATTCTCAGTCTTGCCAGAAGGGGTTTTGACATCAGTTTCCACCCTCCTCTGCTTGGTCTTGGTCTTGTGGGATTTCAACGTGCGCTTGCTGACAGGTCGGTTGCGACTATCCTTTCTATCAGAATTGGCTTTCCCCAACAAGGTCACAGTTGGTTCAGAACCTTCGAATGGGCCAGAGCATTCCTTTTCCATTGCTATTGTTGCAGCCTGATATGCAAGGTCATGGACAATGGAGCTACAAAAAAGGATTGTATCGGTTGCCTCTTCAAGTGTCAGGCTTCTAGTGTTGCCTGCACCTTGACACTCAACTGTAACTGTTGATCCCTCTGACATAAAGCATTAAAGAACTGTTAGAAAATGGCCATGCACTAATATTTTTTCCAAAGAAAGATTCAGCAGATAAAATATGTTGCAAGCACAAAAGACACAATGTAAAGAAAGAAGAAGAATTTTTAGCAATAGAAAACTGAAGAGGCATTCTTTGCTCCATGAACTACATATAAGTTAAGGTTCCCCCCAGTGATAAAAATATAAGTTCAACTACCATTGCTTGTGGAATCCTCACTAAAATGGCCGTAAATTACAAATGCATATTTTTAAAAAAAATAAAAAAGAAACATGAAAGACAACAGAAAGTCTTACTTTTAACAAAGAAGTTAGAAACTAGGCTAATATCATTGCCAGTAACGTGCTGAGGACACACATGAATGAAATCAGAATACAAAATGTAAGCATTTATCACTGATTTTACATTGCAGGAAATGAATAAAGTTTTCCAAATATTCTAACTATCCGTTCAAGACAAAGCAGATTTGCTGAGATTAGACTGTTATTCCACAGATTGTTATATCTCATAAAATTGTTAAAAAATTTATACAATGTATGGTGTACCATGTGTGCATAAACAAGTGCATCTCTAAGTGAAGAGTGAGAATGTATTATTCTCGTCTCAATAGTTATCAGTAAATGCAATATCTTTCATTTAAATATCAATGCAGTAAATATCATACCAATGCAATGGGACTCGGAGACATTGACCTCTGAAACAGAAGCAGAATGACAATCATTGGAAGGTTCCCAAAAGTCATCAAGGATGCTCTTTGACAGATCATCATTCACCACCCCAATATTATTCTCACAATCAATTTCCCCTTCTATTTCTGATTCAGTAATTGTGGAACAGTTGGTCGTAACCAAAGCATCCAGTTCATTAACATTGGAATTCTGCACATCTTGTTTCTCATGACTGGATAACTCCTTAGCTGATGTTTCTGTGTCTGAGACATCCCTGGCATTATTCGGATTATCATCAACATTTTCATATGAAATACAATCCTCGTGGTTTTGAAATGATGCGACTAAACTGTCATCAGACTGAACATCAGCAGCCTGACTCAAAAATTCTGAGCTGCAAGCATTATTTACTCTACAACTATCATCATATTCAAGTTTATCTTCCTCAACAACTAAATCGATTGAAGAAGCATCAATTACGTCTGTCACTGTATTTTCCGAAGCTTGCAATTCTTGCAAAACTCGGGGCACCTCCTCTACGGAGCCACATTCTGTACTGCCAGAAGTCTCTCGAGTTGCAAGGCCTAACTCTTGGCGAGAATGGATTGAAGCTCCAGAGAAAGATGAAGCAGTGCTTGGAGGCTTGATCCTTGAGTCATATCCACAGTCCACATCCAATTTCCTGCCACTCAACTGCCTGTGCACACGAAACTCTGTTTGCCTACTTGAGCTGAGATCAATTGATGATGAGGCAGAATAACTACCAGGTCTAGTTGAGCTTCTAAAACTGCTTACACTGTCTCTTGCAAGAGATAGATCATCGTAAGATATGGTTGTGGCAGTAAAAGTCCTGCCCTGAACTACAGGTCCTTTATTGCTGCTAGACCTTTTCAGCAATACAGAAATGCCAGTGCCTTCCATGGGGTCCATGTTCAAATTAGGGCGATCATTGCGGTGATGCTGATCCCCAAATTCATTATCAGGCTTCTTGTAATCAACTCCCGACTGGTTCATCACTAGCTGGTTGCCAGATGTCTGCCTACCTCCCTCAGTCAATGAATTTGGAAGAGGACTGTTTTGTGAGTGATCCTGGTTTAGTTCACTGCATGAAGTTTGACTTTCCTCAGCATCCTGTTCACCATGGGGAAACCTCAAGTTACCCACATTAGTCTCTTGAGGCAGTTCAGATGCAACCATTAGTTGATTTGTTCCAGGTAATGATTTTTCTTCTTTTGGCATGTTTGTTGTAATCAACAAAGAGTTTTCAGATACTGCCAAAGTTGTCTCAGGGATGACGACTCTCAACAATGTGGTCTTGCATTCTGGACAAAGCCCAATATTCTTCTCAGCTTGATTAGCGACCTCATAACAACAACTACAATGAGAACAGAGTGCTGTATTTTCAAAACTACCAGTTTCAGAAATGACACCTTTAACATGTGAAATTTCTGAACTTTCATTGACTCTAGTGTCAATATGAATGTGGGAAATAGAATCCTCAGATTCAATCGGACATAAAACAGTCTTGGGATCTCTGGTTTCATTTCCCAAGATATCTACTGATTCCCTATTAATCTCTTGCTTAATGTTTGCATTTAATGCATCAATCTTATCAAAAACAAACATTTCTTCATGTATATCAGGATATAATATCTTATCAGCTTCGCTTGCCATATCATCTTGATTATGGTCACTCCCTTCAGTATCCAGTGCAAAAGTTGTACCTTGATCAGAGCTCGCGTTGCTGCTTGTAGTAACAGATGAATTCCTAGATACAAGGGAACGATGTGCAGAGTTTGCTTTTCCAGCATAAAAGGTCGTGCTTGGAACACTAGATAAAAGTGGCCTGAACATGTTCTGAGGAGTTTTTCTATCCTGCATAGCATTTTAATGTAACAAACAAAAGTGAGTATTTTGATTAAATCAGACTATTATTAAAAAGATGTTCAAGAAGCAATCGTGGCAATAGGGAATTGGAAAAATTGCACGGGTATAGACCCAAAAGAAATTAGAAAACCAAGTTTTCGTTGTTAATATGTTCACCTAACTTTGACTTCTTTGCTACAAAGATCAGCAGAGGTTTCAAAGTGTCAGCCCACAGAAAAACCCGGTTATAGTGATCATGTCGTTGCAAGCATGTTATATCATATGCAGGTCCCCAAACAAAATCGAAGATAGCTTAATAAGAAGCCATTAGCTTGGAGTAGTTCTCTAATAAAATGTAATTTAAAAATAGTACAAAGGACATGCACCAGAAATCGAGCATAAAAAGCGCAAATAAAAATGTAGGTATTTTGAAGATTGGCAGCTAAAAAGGATGGTTAAATTGGTCAACTTTCCATTTTGTAACCTGGTACACATCAGAAGGGGTGAGTACAAAAAGGAGACTGTGTTTTTGTACATAGGATACGACTTACGAGGATAGAGAGAAAGAGTTGGCAGAGGCACATGAAACTACCTTAAAAGGAACTAATTCTTCAATTGCATGAAAATTAAACACAGTTCATGATTTCATAATTGGCAGCAAACTAAAGAAATTATTTTAAGTGATTAGATGAAAAAATACCATTTGCCGGATAGCCGAATCGAACAACCTTTTAGGAGCAGAACTTGGGGACACAATCTTGGCTGATTTCTTGGAAATGGCAGGAGTTCTGTTGGTTGAAAATGGCCCACCCCTTCTTGAACTCAATCTGTCCAAGCTGCCCACTGTGATGGATTGCAGAGACTCTAGATCATCGTCACCAGAGGATGCAATGGAACCTTTGCTGCGAGAGCTAAATTGGTCCCGATCATGACTACTACTCCTCGAAGCAGTTGGAGACATTGATTGCCTACTGAATTTGGAGGTAGAGTCCCTACTATTTCTGGATGCTGGAGATGAACCCCTCACATATGATGCTGGTCGATCAGCCAATGAAGTACGGAGATTGGGAGGAGCTTCAGAAGAGAAGCCGGGAATATTAGTTTGCCATGCCCTTATCTTTGGTGAAGCAGAGTTTCCACGATTTGTCTTGACTGGGGAAGTTCCCCTAACTCCTGATGAGACTACAGAACCACTGGAGCCAGTGCTCATCCTCCGGGGAGTATAGGTGGACTTAGAAGCAGGTGCCATGGACTTACTTGGAGGTGGAGATGGTCTTCTGGTTGGAGTGGCATACCTCACACTTGGGGTTGGACTGGAATTTGGCACCGACGAAGGCCTTCCCCTTGATTGCAATGTATTAGTTCCTGATCGAGGGGATGGACTTAAACGATTTGGACTTGCACTGCCCCTACTGCTTCGGTAACTTTTATCCATCTGAAACAGGAGGGCATCCAACATATGATGAATGATAAGTATAAGCACAACATTATTTGAGATGAAAGAAAAAGATATTCAGAGGAATTCTTTTCCTAAAAATATAACTACAGAAAAACATAACTATATAAATGCATTCAAAAGCTCACCGTAGAAGATCTCGATATGGAAATGGGTTTACTCTGAGGCCTTCCTCTGCTTCCAAAACTGGTCAGCGGTGGCTCGTCATCTAACGAAGGAAATAGTGGTGTGTCTGGGGGTGTTAATAACCTTTAAAATGAATGATACAGACATGGCATCAGTGACAAGTAGAAATAACTTGATGCACATCAAAGTCTCAAGCTTTGTGATCAAGGAACATGAATTATTATCCAACCACATTGAAGCATTATCAACATGAAATAAAGATAATTGCAAAGTTAGAATCAGAATTATATAATCTGAACACAACACACACAATGCAATTTAACAGAGCAAAGTTAAAACATATGGAATATGACCTACCAGTCATAATCATTCTTGTCACCATCATTAAGCAACTCACTGGTTTCTCCTCGACCAAGAATGGAGATTCCAAGGTTGACATCAGAAATATGTCTCAACTTTGTAGCTGTATAATAATAGCCCAGACAAAAGGTAAAAAAAAAATGCATGAATATTACCCAAATGCAGCAACCAAAAATGGAAACATTCTCTTGACAGGATGCAAGTAAAGAAAATTACTGAATGAGTCCTCCAAGTCATCTGACGACTGAAGCAAGAAACTATCTTTCTCTCTGGATTGCATTTCACTGAACAAAGCAAGATCATCATCCTTCTCCCGGAAAAGCAATCCGCTTTCAAGACTGCGCCCCCGCTTGTGACCATCAGCTCTTGGCTCTCTCCCAGGAGAGTATCTCAATGCCGGGGAAGGCGGCATCTCCACTATCCACTATTAAATGCAGTCTCAGACAAGTGTCACCCCAAGCTCTCCTCCACACAAGCCAAAACAGAAAACCTTCTACACCCCAACGAGCAACCCATAATTAAGCTCAACACTACAACAAATTTAAGCACCAACCATCAATTTCATAAAAAAAAAGAAGCTTCTATTGCCCATTTGCTATCTTCTCTTGGTTCATTAGATTTGTTTAATAGCTTCCCCAAATACCCAATACACATTGCCATCACACTGAGTCAATACGAATGAAAGCAGATTCGGCTTATTAAAAAAGTGACTCGTGGCAACAACTGTACCATTAAAAATGCAATGCCTCCTCAGCATTCAATTCATGTGTGCAGCAAATATCCAAAACCAAATTGACCCCCAAACCCTAAAACAATTGGCAGTTACAGATCCCAATTGTGGAGTTGAGAGTTAAAAGGGAACCTAATTAAAACCCGAAATTCAAGTCTGGGACCCACCAAGCCGCCATTGAAATTGAAAGCAAGTTAGTAAAATTGAGCGCTGGAAAAAGTAGTAGCAGCAGTTGGGCTTGACTTACCAAATTCCCAAGTCAAAATTGCTTCAAAGAGTGTGCGGAATGTGGAAGAGTGCGCTTAAGATCCCAAGTTCGAAGATAAAACAGAGCTTAAATGCCAATTACAATGCGACGAATGTTGTATCAGACACTCGGATCTATAGCATTCATGGCTATGTCCGAGCGAACAAAGTACAGATCGAAAACCAGAGTGATCCAACGGTTACAATAAACGCAACAAATAAAAATATAAATATAAATAAATAAATTCTGTTCTACTATTATTCTCTCTCTCCCCTCTCAAATTCTTTTCCTCTGCCTATTAAACAACACTCACAAATATAGAGTGAAAAGAATAATACCCAAAACCTTTGTTGTCCTTGGATTTTGCTGCTTCCCTCAACAGCAAGCATCCAAGTTCTTTCTCTACCCCTTTTTCCTTTTCATTTTTGTTTTCTTCAATCTTTTTAATATAGCAAAGATACTTCCCAAATTAAGTCAGATATAAAGAGTATATTTAAAATACATTATTTTTAAGTTTTTTTCTAATTACAAATTATAATACACGTTATCTTTATTATAACATGAACTACAACGTAAGGAGAATGCATGTAAAAATCTATTAAAAAATGTAATTTTTCTTTATTAACTTTTATAATAACTATAGTTCAAAGAAAATATTACAAAGCGAATTCACATTTGACTATGCACAACCACAATAATGACATGTGACAACTCTAATGATAAACACATGCAAGTACTTTTAAGGTCTAATAAGTTAATATAAAAATAAATAAATAAAAAGGAAAGATGAAGATTGATAATTGAGTATGTTTAAATATCTTGATTTTGGTGAAAAAATTCATTAAACATGAACTACAAAAATCATGCCTTAAAAGGTGAAATGTCACGTCTAGACCTGAAAGTGATAAGATATAATATGTGTAAGGAATGACAGAAAGTTTATTAATAAAATCCTATTGACACTAATATATAATCCTTATAAGATATGGTTCAAATCAATTATCTTAAAAATTATATATATATTTTTTTTATTAATTCACATATAAATATTTTTGTGTTTATAATATGAAATTTAATCTCTAATTTTAAACAATTGTCAATATTATATTATCATTTTACGTTATCTTCCGTGACAAAACTTAGGACAAAAATATTGATACATGAAAGTTTATTTCATGGTTGCTAATTATATTTAACAGAGCCCAAACATTATTTGACAGCTGTGACAGATATATTATTGTAAACAACAAGTAAAATATTAAGGATCGAATATCAACTCAGTCCAGTTTTATTGAGCCATTTATTGACTTGGCTGTAATAACTATCAAACAATACAACTATAAAAGAGGACACGTCAAAGAAAAAAAAGAGACGTACTATAATAATATGAAGACATAACGTAGCAATATAATATTACTGAATTTAATCATACTATGTTTTGACTCAAAATAAAATAATAGCCAATGAAAATATAATATTTATGGCACACACAAAAATTATGTATTTTATTTTGAACCGTATTATATGAAATGGAAGCTAAAACAAACTAAACTCGTCGAGTAGTATATTGTTCCACAGTTTATTTGTTTGTTCTTAGAAATATGAATCTTAGGAATATAGTGCAAGCATGTTATTTTTGGATATTAAAAAGAAGTGTGATATATCTGACAATAGTTATTTTATATTATCTCATAATAACATAAAAATAATTTTTTTATAATCTTATGTTTTTGGGAATAAATAAACCATTTGTGAAACAAACGCCGTCATATAGTTAACCATATAGTTAACGCTATATCTACTGTGTACTTATATATACT
Organism: Glycine latifolia; assembly: GCA_013407115.1. Lineage (NCBI taxonomy): Eukaryota > Viridiplantae > Streptophyta > Magnoliopsida > Fabales > Fabaceae > Glycine > Glycine latifolia. The sequence continues at coordinate 746,540 of CM023958.1, forward strand.
TTTCAATTAAAAAAGGCACTTATTGTGTGTGTGTGTATGTTACATGTGGTAATAATACTTCGTTGAAAGCTTAGTTGTATTTATTTTATCCTAACGATATACCATCTAAATTAAATAAATTATAATTTAAAACACTAAAAAAATTAACCGAACAAAACGCAATTTTACTGAATTGTATGGAATTAAAGTGAGGGAGAAATGTATTAATTGTTTGTTTCGAAAATATCTTCATCATCTTTTGTTTGTTGCTTTGTGCTCTGCCGTCAGTACTCAATAGTGACGTGCAGAAAGAATCATTCCCGTTTGTAGATAGATTATTAGCCATTAAGTACAGTAGATGAAAGGTATTCTTCATACACTTATTGGTGCACTACGTAATCTTTCATTATTTGTTAGCTGACAATGGGTAACAATTTCTTTGTTACAGGTATGGTTAAGAATAGTGTCTGAAAGTGAATAATTGGATAAAGTGAATGTAAAGTTGGCCTGATAGGATTATCAACCAATTTTCAAAACCATCATTGAGTATATCTCTTCCTTTTCTTCTATGATTAGTTTTTATAAAGTAGTACTTTTTTTTTGCTTAAATTTTACAGCATTGCCACTGATTTATCCAGGTAGATGTCTTTTCGTTTTCTTCATTTTTGATTGCCAGAATGAATTGAAGCTTCTTTATATAAAATAAAAATCATAGACTGGTATATTTATTTATTTTTTGGGTAGAAATATAAATGGTATGTGATGGTTGTCAAATGTTGCATTAATACCTGCGGTGCGTTCCAACTTGTAAACACAATTTGGACCCTCCCATTGTATAGTGGCAGCACACAAGCAATAAGATTTGGAATTGATTGCGATGAAGTTCTGGGACAAATTATTGAATTTCACACCAAATTCAATAAATGTTACATTGACAGATTTTGGAACGTTCAAAACCCCAAAATCTGAAAAGGAAGGGGAAAATATTGCGCTGTTATCGTTAATGAATTAATAAATAAATAAAAACACTAAAATTATACGAAATGTATTACAATTTGTAGTGAAAATATACGAATAATAGTAATTTCACTTGCTGTAAAAAAAAAAAAAAAACTTCAGACCACGGAAAAAAAGAGATCCAACTAGCAAAACATGTAATACACTAATTAATAAATGAGCCAAATGATTTTGATTCGCCAATCTAGACTAAAAACTTCACCAAACAAACATCGAACTATCACAGTCAGTGGCATCATTTTGGTGAGTTTGTCAAAGAAACAAGTGATATGTCCTAATTAGTTAATTTGGAGTTAAAGATTCTTTCTAACGAAAAAAATATTCTTTTATATAGTGCCTAAATGGGTGCTAAACGAGAAAGCCAACAAATAACAAACCTGGAGAGGAAAGGAATAAGAAGTGGATAGAATTTTGTGGGACAACGTGGGATAAAGTTAAGATAACAACATAGTTATCATTAACCAATAGTATATAGCTAGTCATGCACCCCTAGCTCCCTAAGGCGAAGATTATCGAATTATGTCGCTTTAATTGGTAGGTGTGACGTAGGAAACTTGAAAGGCTACATGCTAATGATTCAATTGCTCTCTCATCAATAGTATGATATTATGTTTGGTTCTAATTCTAAACACGTTATCCAAAATAATTTTAAATTTGGTCATTCGTAAGACAAATGAATAATCAAGTTTTTTTAAGTACAAACGAATATTCAAGTTAATTTTTTTATTTGTTTTTTAAAGTCGTTGAGCCAATTAACCACATTAGTTGTCAAATTATTACAAATTTAATTAAGTTAATTCCCTTTTAGGTATTCTGTTTAGTAAAGATAACTTGTAAGCTAACTGAAAACTTATTAGTTGAAAGTTTATAAGCTATAAATTAAAAATAGAAAAGTTAAAAATTTATAAGCTAGCTAATTTAATTAAAAATACGTGATAAGATTAATTGATAAACTGTATCATAAATTTTAAATAACATAAAATGACATTTTATATTATTAAATATTTTGAATTTTTTTAATAACTTATCCTTTTATTAAGTATGACAATAATTTTATGTTATAGAAGAATAATAAAGATTTGGTTTTACTTGAACAAAAAGAATTATATATAAATGAGCACAAAATATGGTACATCTAGCCAAAACTATATATAAATGTGTGTAAATTAGGGTGTACGTGGAAAAAAAAATAAGTTTAAATGGAGGTAATTATCGAGGGGGCAAAACCCATCAAAATGCAATTTGTAAATATTCCTTTATCATAAGAGAATGTAATACGCTTGATTAAGCATTAATGATATAGACTTTATTTCCTCTTTAACATTAATTTTCGGATTAAAATCTGATTAGAGATTCGATACAATTACAAAACTAAATGTTCATTATATGTTTGGAATGGAGGGAAAAAGAACATAGACAATTAATTAATGATATTTTATTTTTATTTTTGAGGTCTGATATGTTTTCTTTTATTTTATTGAATAAAAAATAGAAAAAAAGGAAAACACTTTCTAAAATAAAAATAAGATTCTTTTATTCTGTTCTTTCGTTAATTTGCATTTCATTTTTTTTCTACTCTCTCTTATTTTCTTTCCACCTCTCAAATTAACATTAATAAAAATATGTAAACTCACTTTTGAAATGCATAAACTATGTTTTAGATGTAAAAGACATCAAACCAAGTATGTTTCAACCTTTTTTTTATGGAATATTCTTCAACCTTCGTGATACTATTTTGCGCGGTGATTCCTAACTAAGACCAACTGATAAAGTTCAATATTATTAAACCTTTTGTGTTGTGGGAAATATTTAGTGCGAAAAAAACGACGGCTGAAGAATTTTGAGAGATAAATGCTCATCGATGTTGACATAACATATGCTCGCTAGCTTATGCACGAATGCTAGTAGATGAAAAATTGACTTTTATCGCTGCGTTGCATCACAGATCTTCCAAAACAAATGTATTTGTCAATTTGTCATCATTCCCCTCTTCAAATACATTTGTAACATCAGTAAAAAAATATGCATTCTTTTTTTTTAATGTAAAAGCTGTGTTAGAAACTAGAGGAACAAATGTTAATTAAATCAGCTAAGACAAAAATATACATTCTTCACAATGTGTTTCTCATTAAAAAAAAAAAAAAAAGAGTTGTTAAAGTTGATGCTTTACAGTAAATGACGCCATTTGACTTGGGATAAACAAAATCCCGATATCTTTCTCTTGGGTAAAAAAATTAAAATATTATTTTTTTAAAAAAAATTACTAATTTATAATCATTTTGAACCAATTTACCAATGTATAGTAATAAGTGGCGTCTTAGGTAGGCGCTACAAGTCGCGCCTCACACAGGCGCCACTTTGTTGGCTGATGAACGTGCTAGTTAATCAACGTGCAGACTGATAATTAATTGATTATTGTTTGTTAGGGAAAACTCAATATATCTACGGAACTTTAACAGTTACAGATTATTAGGGCAAAAATAATCCAGAAGTTTATAATTCACCTAAATTCAACTTGAAAATTTTCAAATACATAATCATGCTTGGATTATGGTCCCCATAGCCCAATACAGTAGATAGACCTTATTTTCAAGATGAAATATAGACAACTTGACAGAACCAACGCCCTATTGAAATTGCCTTTGGGGTAGCTGAAATAGTGTTCGGTCACACTATTTGTTCCAATAAACATAGACATAGACCATGTTTTTATAAACTTCTTCATAGATGTAGTAGAGGAAAGTAAGAAATTAAATTTCTTCCACAAGTTAAGTGCATGCATGTTTAAATTAAGGTATATAAATTTTAGTTTGAATAAAACATAAGTTTGCAAAATGAAAATTTAAAGGTATTCTAAATCTTATTTATCCAAAAGTAAAATTTTACTTATAAAAATATTTTTGGAGAAACATCAAATATGAATTCAAACTAATTAATTTTATTTCCAAACATATTTTTGGTTTCTCCCACTGAAAATTCCAACATAAAATCAACTTATGACTTCAATTTTTATATAAATTGTCTTGAAGTGGATAAGTTGATTTAAATTTAAATTTTTTGTTTTATTCTTTGTACTTTACATTCAATTTTCTCCATACTAATAGAAAAGTTTGTTTAAACATTATTATATTATTGTATACATGGTATATCTTCTCTTGGTGAGGGGAAACTTCTTCTTAACTAGTTCCACTTTTTAATTTGTGTATAGGCAACAAGAGCAATGTGCAAAAACAACTGGTTGTGGCTTGAGAACAATGTGTTGCAAATAACAAATAACAAATAAAAGTGATAAACATAGTACATAACATAGTCCATGACAAATATAAGCAATAAAAAAAGTCCATAATATCATACAGGCCATAACATAGTCCATAACAAATACAAAATAGAAAGTCTACGAATCCAAAGGCCACTGTTGATGACGCACCTGACGATCTAATAATCTGTGTCTACTATGTCCATACGAAGACTGTGGATCAAGAGCAGGTGCTAGAGTTGGCCCTGGATCCGAAGGTGGAATAATAAAATCCTGAGATGCCTGCTGCACAAAATCATGTCTGTATGTACCAGGCAGACTAGGAGAATATGTGGGCACATGGTATGGAGCTGGAGCGGCCTCGATCGGCAGCTCTGGACGATAGTCTGACTAGTGTGGTGAAAAATCTATATGGCTATACATGTCCTCAATAGCTATATAATCCCACGACTGAGGTCCATGACTACTGCTTGCTGCCTGATCCCGGGATGCCATGGCTACTAGACTGGCTTGATACGCCGGCTGACTCTGCGTGTCCATCGGTGGGCACTCTAGCTGATAATATGTATGAGTCTTCGGCTGGGTAGGCTCGTGAAATGTCTGTTGAACACCGTATTCATGACCTATGAAGGGTGGCCTAAACCATCCACCCATGTGTGCCCTGGGTGCATGAATGGGCCCAGGAACTGGTGGAATAGGTCGGTGGGCACTCTCTCCGTGTTTCCTCGTTCCAAACAGCTTGTGAAATATGGGTGAGCTGTCGACGCCTCCTAAGTATATCCCATCTATATGGTCCAGGAAGAATATGCGTTGTGGGAACAATAGGCTCAGGCTCATGGTCAGATGCAGAACGAGGTGACTCAGATAATAATGACTCGACCATAATAATATGATACACATTTTATAATCATATTATCATAATTTATTTAATTTCAAATAAATATTATTTTTAAAAATAAATTATGTATGTCTTTGGTAGGTCCTTAATCATAACCTAGGTCACTAACTAATAATATTTCAAGCCAATAAACATGTTATAACTCACTAATTATATTGCTAAAATATTTTTTAAGTTACTGTTTATAATATAAGTCACTAACAATTTTCTAGATCAATAACAATTTTCTAAGACAATAATATAATATATTTCATGTAATTTAAAAACTAGATATTCGAGCACTTACTTGACTAGCGAGTTTCACTGCGCAAAGCCTCAAATTCAAACAGAAATCTAGAGAGAAGTAAGAGCAAAGTGCTAGAGAGAAGATAGAAGTTAAATAGTGAATTTGGGGTATATGTAGGGGAGCAAAGTGGCACCCAGCTGGGGTGTGACTCAGCACCTGTGGTGCCTGTGTGAGACGCGACCTGTGGCGTCCACCTGGAGCGCCACTGATTGCTATACATTGGTAAATTAGTTCAAAATTACTATAAATTCATAACTTTTTTTCCCTTTCTCATGTATTCTTCATTTATTAATTTTTTTTGCTTCGTACAATTGTTTTCCTCCTTAAATTTATTCCTTTATTCAAAATTGTGTAATGCATAATTGCATATGGTTTTTTTCTTAAAAAAAATTGCTCTTAAACATATAGGAAGTGTATCCTTTATTTATCGGGAAAGTTAATAAATGGACAAATTTCAAATTAATACTCAAAATAGGAGTAAGTAGTAGGATATCTTATAATTTTTTATGATGAAGTCATAAAAATTATAAGACTTTTTTTATTCCTAAATTTATTAAAAAGTAAACAACTTTTAATTTTTTTTAAATTTTAATGTGAAGTCGTAAATTGATTTACAACTTAAAAGTCTTTTTATTTTCTATAAAATATTTATTAGAAGTATTAAATTAATTTATGACTTCAAAATTATAATTTTTAAAATTAATTTTTAACATATTTAAATTAGTTTTAATTTATAGTTTTATTTAATATTTTCTATATTATTTTATTTAATATATTTTTTATATTTTTCTATTAAGATTAAGATTATTAGTTGTTTTGAAAATTAGAAAAATAATGTAAATAAAAGACTTAAATTTAAATAGAAAATAATCATAGTAACTAAAGGATATAATACAAGAAATTAATAATTAATATTATTTTTACCTTTCCATTTTATATTTGTGTTTAATTTGTATTATTCATTTTATATTAATGTATTATATTATTTCTATTTTAACAACTATTTTTATTATTAAATTATTTTCTATTGTTAATATTAAAATAATTTTATCAAATAAAATTAATTAATAATAGTATACGAAATTATTAATTTACTTAATGATACTGCTAAAAATTAATTAAAAAAATATTTTAAAAAATTAATATTATTTGATAAATTTTAAATAATATTATTTTTTAATATTAGTAACAACAATATTTAAAAATTGATTAAAAACATTGAAAAAATATAGAAATTCAAAACTAAAAATAATTTAAATTCGTTAAAAATAATTTTAAAAAATTTCAAATTCTAATAAATATTTTTTTAAAAATTAAAAGACTTTGAAGTCATAAATCAATTTATGACTTCACAATAATTTTTTTAAAAATATCAGAAATTATTTAATTTTTTATGACTTTAATTAAAAAAAAGAAAGAAGTTATGCAAATTTTTATGACATGGTCATCCAAAGTTATTGGACATCTCGCGACTTACTCATATTTTAGTATTAATTTGAAATTTGTCCCCATTTGGTAAATTATAAAAAAATTACCCCATTTTGGTAACTTTTCCTCATATTTCGTTGAAACTTAATGGTTAAGAACATTAGGCCTTTCAGCTTCTAAGTGTTGCCACATTCGAGACCAAAAAAATGTATACCATGTGGTCATTTTTTGGCCAAATCCAATGATTGAGTTCAATATCTTTATTTGTTGGATTAAGTATCGATAGATTCGACTCACGACATAATGATATATATTATGTGGTTGTCAACATCTTATATTTATGATATACAAAGATATATATGATTATATCGTCATGTTTAAGCTAAAAATGTAGTTCCACCTATTATCCCAACTCACTTAATAACATGAAATGTAAGTTGGTCAATGGAGTGTAAAATAAAATTAAATGAAAAACTAAAATTGACAATGAAAAATTTGGAGGAGAGCATGAGAAAAGAAAAATGAAAAAAAAGCCATTGATTCGAAAATTATTTTATCAAATGGTAGTAAATAGCTTTCCCATCATGGGAGATTTGAAACACTTCTCTACACTAGAATCCAACATTTTAAAGCTAAAAATATTGTTCCACCTATCATCCTAAACTCACTCAATAAGGCATAATGTGAATTGGCCAAATGATAAGGATGGCAAAATAAAATTGATAGGATAAATTTTAATTGGATTAAAATGGACCAGATAAAAACAATCCATTAATTCATTTTGATTCATTAAAAGATTATTTGAAAAATTCTATTAATTCATCATTTTTTTAATAGAAATCAATTTAAGTCATCTATTAACAGATTTTCTATGGATGGAAATCCATAAAAATTATTTAGTTAATGTCAACCAAGATAAATTTGAGCCTGACCTCAATCGGGCCTTTTCTCAATTACCATTGGTTAAGGAAAGTTTTTACTAACATATACTATGTCAGTGTTTTACCGATGTCAATAAAGATTATTTTTCATTAAAAATTTGTCCCAATCAAGGTAAACTAAAGAATAGCCTTTTGATTCAAGTTGGTTGAAAAACAATCCAACTATGGTTAGTCAAAAACTATCCTAACCAACATCAGATAAGAAAAGTTACTGCATAGTTCAATCGAGGTTGCTCGAAAAATTATGTCGATAAACATCAGTTGAATAACAATCCCAATCTATGTCATTCAAAAATTGCCCTTCTCAACATTGGTAAAACATTGTCTTCATCAATATCGGCTAAAAAATTAAAGGTGGACCAAAAATAACCCTAACACTGTTGAAAACATGACTGAATTTGATAAAAGAAAACAAGCTTAATCGGCGTTAGCTGAAAACAGCATCCACTAAGATCAATAAAAAAAATGCCTTAATGGCCATCGACCAAAAACTGTCCTGGCATTGGCAAAAAAAAATATTGCAACCAAGGATAACTTAAAAATAACCCCACTCAATATCGGCTGACAAAACCACAACCAACTCTAGCTTCAGCTGAGGTCGACAAAAGCAACCTAGCTGTGGTTAGTAAAAAGGGACTAGCTCTGATTAGTGTGCGAGCGTTGGTGCGCACGCTAATGTTGGGAGTTATCCGAGGTCGAACGTTGTTGCGATATTCCGAGCCCCTTCTTCAACCATGGAAGGTAGGGTTCTCATCTTTGTCCGCCATTGACGGCCGTAAACACCACCTTCTGGATCTGCAGGAGATCGAGACGGTTCTGACCGACGTTAAAGCTGACGACGTTAAGGTGATACCAGTTCCCAAGCACTGCGATTGGGCTGATTTCATGGTACTCGCCACTGGCAGGTCCAGCTGGCACGTCAAGAACATCGCTCAAGCCCTAATTTACAAGGCAAGGCACCTTCATTCCTTCTTTTCTTTCAAACTGAAAAATACTTTTCATTTCATTTTTCTTTCAACTTTTATTTATATTTATATTTTTTTTGTAAATAATCAGGCTAAGCAGAAACAGAGAGGAGTTGAACGAATGATGCTACCGAGTGTGGAGGGTCAAGCAGGAGGAAAGTGGATCGTCATTGACTCTGGTTGCTATCTTATGCTTTTATAACTTTATTTTTTGTTTTTTTTAGTTGAATTTAGAAATTCCACTATGTGCCACTCTAAGACGAGAATTGCTTGTAATTGATACAATATCATTCCTTAGCATCTTGACTGAGCCTGATAAAATGTTGTATGATGTTATCAATAATACCTCACACCAGAGAGCTATTCATGCAGTTTAAGTGAAGGCTCTTATTCTTTCCCAATTAATTACACATGCTTGACAACTGACTAGTTAGTTAGTAACATAACGACGATTACCATGTTAATTAGGTTGTTGACTCTGTAACATAACTCGAGCATAACATTTTGTATACTTGTATTTAAGCACATGCTACTTTGTGATACAAGATATTCATTCAATCAATAAGATACTGAGTTTATTCTCGATACGGTGTTAGTTTCCACCTTGTGCAATCTCGTCTTTTCTTTTCCACTATATTGCTTTTGTTTTATTTATCGTTTTCTATCTGATTCCTCCATGGAATCCATGGCTTCTGACCCATTCTTGAGCTTCAGAATCCTTACTCGCTCCATCTAAAAACAAATCTTGCACTCATTCTCATTTCTTCACTGTTGAATGAAGCAAATTTGCATTCTTGGGTGCATGTGTCATGCTCGTGTCATGACTCTTATTGAAGAATAAACTGAAGTGCGTCTGTTACAACTACTTCAACATTGTTGTTTAACCCTTTGTACCCACCATGGGGGTGTTGCAATATAACAAACCTTTCATGGATCACTTACATGTTCATTCCTTCCATTGCTCAGAGCATCTCGTGGCTTTGGGGAAAAGAATCTCTTTATTATTTGATTTTAGGTTTTAGTAGTTCTTTTCCCTGTCATTTTCTAGCTAAAGAGTAGTTTTTCTATCAATCTGTTATTTTTAGATGATGTCTGATATTCTAGATTAGTGGTCATTTCTTATTTTTTGTTATAAAAATTTCAAATGAATTGATTTATAGTTCTAACATGACTTTTCCTTATTGATTCATTTCTTTATGTTTAGGTAAAGTGATAGTTCATGCACTTGATGAAAAGGCTAGAGCTTACTACAATTTGGAGGGTCTTTGGACCCCTGGGGCAATTCAAAATGAACATGACGAGGTAAGTACGAGGCTAGCTTATATTGGTCTCACTTGTAAGAAAGTTAGATTTAGTTCTGGTATATAAGTTTAATATTAGTCCAAGATATTTGAAGTTTGCTGAATAATTTTGGAAGCTACTATTTTACATTTGAATTTAGTAAGTTTTGTTCTGTTACTTTATCAGTAGGAAATTAGTATAAATCATGAGAGCTGCTTCATAAATTTAGGCTTTATTACATTTTTTATCCATCTACTATGACCAATTTATTATGATATTTTGTAAGATGAGAGATTTTTTTGGGGGGGGGGGGGAGAGAATTTTTTTTAATTTTTATTTGGGCTAAATTATGATATTTTGATTGGTAGAGCAAAGAGGGTTTAAAATGGTTTTATAAGGTTTAGTTTATGAAAAAATTGAATAAAGAAAGAGATTAGATGAGTTGGGATTTATATTATGATATCTCTATACCAAAATCTCTGGCACAGCGGTAAAGTTGTGTCTTGATAACTTGTTGGTCATGGGCTCGAATTCAGAAATAGTCTCTTTGCATATGTAAGGATATAGAGATAAAAAAATTACGTACCCCAATACCCGAAGACTCCACGCTATGCGCAGGTAAGGGGGAGGGATATTGTACACAACATCTTAACTTTCATTCACTACTATTTATATCATGACATCCCTATACCGAATCTTCCAATGATGCTGCCGGCTACTGGGCAAGCCTTTTAAATTTATGCCTTGTGATTGTGGCCAATTCTTGATCCAGTTGTGTCAATAGTGGTTCAAAATGATGTGAGAGTGGCTGCAACTGGAAGTTCTGCTTGGTGGACGTCTCAGGCAGGCATTTGACTGCTCAGGCAACTGGAGCTGAATTTTGAGTCATCTTTTTTTATCCTTTCCATGTCTCAAACCTGAGACCATTAACATGGTGTTGCATTAAGCAAACCCATCAGTCCAGGTTGAGGACAGACAGATTTTGAGTCATGTGGTTAGGCTTATAGTGGACGTCTTGGGTGAATTAGGCTTGAGGAATCACGTATATAATTCTTTATTATTGTTGTTATAATGATGTATTCTTGAGATAAATTTTGTAGCATGACTGATTCGAATGATTTACATTTTTTCTTTCTATGGTTTTAGGATTTACAAAAAGCTTTGGTGAAGGTTCGTCGGAAAAACAATTCAAAGAAACCTGCACAAAAGAAGGCTTAATTGGTGTATCTATGCAAGCTGCAAATAACCTTTTAAAACTGTGGTTTCTGACTCTGCATTAGATGTAGTTTTACTTGTTCTGAATACAAATTTTACAGGTTGTCTTGCTACAATGTCAAAGTTAGAAAAGAGGTAGAGCTGAAGAAGTTTTCATGTTATCCTACAATCGTTTTTTACTGTATTGGTCATAAAATTGATGAAGAATTAATTTACGGTTTGTAAGTTTAATTGTAGTTGCATTGGTAATAATAAAATATACACTTTTAATATTACATAATATATTAAGCAATAAAATATATAAGAAAATTTAGGTGAAAATTTTAATTAGCACAAAATAATCATATCACAAGCCCTTTGAAATAAAAATAATTATAATAAATAGATACATTATAACAATTTATACATAGATATTATCTGACTTTTTTATTTAAAATATATTTTAGAATTAAAAATTAATAATTTTTAAAAGGCCGATTTATATCATTTTTTTTTTGTTTGGTTCTCATTCGGTTAAAAAATTATAATCCCATCTGTTTTCATCAACAAACTCTGCTCCTAAACATACTCTACAACTTCTCAAATATGTTTCTATGTCCGATTAATTTTCTTCTCTTCTCATCTGCATTGAATCAAACAGATCATTACAGTAAAACAATCCAGTTGTAAGAACTTCTTCTAACATTGTTTTGTCTTTCCATTTTCGGTAAGAGATTTACACCACCCCCACCCACCCGCGTAAAAATGCAATAAAAAACCGAAAACTGAGATAATGGGCGAGTATGCAACGAAAATCTGGATGGAGCTTTGGTTGGGCTTTTTTTCATATTCAGAATGCGTGTGAATGAAATAAGCTTTTGGTGGCGGACAGAAAATTGAAAATTACTCTGTAATTCCTTTATTTTATTAACAATAGATAGAGATAGATGTCATATTACACAAATTACATTGAAGATAGGCATTTTCTTTTTTTGAAAGGAAGATAGACATTTTCTATGTCGTGATCGTTAACATCTATCTTGTTTTAGATAATGACTAGGATGCTTTCATTTCGTATATTTAAAAAGTCAATTTGAAAGTGAAATTTTGAAGAAAAAGAAAGGAGGACATCTTTTATTTAAAAATAATAATTATATAATGTTTCTTAAAAAAAATAAGAATTGATATGCTAATATACTTTTATTATATAAATTAGAATATTTATTTAATAAATTAAAAGGGAGTATATAATTATCTTTAAAAATATTTATTTATTATTATTTTGATTATAATTTAAATGTAAAAATATTTATTTATTATAAATTAGAATTAATAAATATTCATCTTGTGAAATGCAAAGACTAAAACATATTTTTTTAATACATTTTTTATTATTGACTGATTTTTTTTATAAGTATAAAATTTTGTACGTTTCACTTTTTTAATAAATTTATTCACAATTTTAAATAAATTTTAATTAATAATTAAAATTCATATACAGTAAAAAAATATATTAAAGACTGTTATAACGATTTTTTTAATTATTGAAAATAGCAAGAAAATGTATATTGTTGGTGGGTCAGACACGGGTTTAGTTTAGCTTAGGTGAACGTGTATCAATTCTTAATCTTCACCACGAATGAAAGCGATTCTTCATAAAGGAAAAAGATCTCCATTTACACTTTTACCCTGGACATGCTCAAATATTCTGGCAAAATATAAGGGCTCGCACGGTAAATGCACATCCTCCCCATTTCCCAGTCCCCACTCACAGACCACACTCCCTTCTTCGTTACCATCGCCCTCTCACTCGCAACATTCACACTCTGCGGAGCTCCCAAAGCACTAATCTAACAAACACAATTTAAAAACCGCAACAAACTTTCTCTCTTTCGTTCACACTTATTCTCTGGCTTCTTCTTCCATTTTCGCTTCTCGTAGCGTTTTCGGAACAGCTATGGCTTCCATTGCCGGATCCAACTGTGTCGCTCTCCGAACCGCCAACTTCGGCGCCTCCTGTTACCGGAAAATCGGCCAGATCCGGAAATGGTCTCCGATTCTCACGATTCTTCGTCCCGTTTCCGGTCTTCGTCACCGATCGAGTACTCCGTTTAGCTCCTCTGGTACCGAATTCCTTTTTTTTCAATTTATTTTTGCTCTACGTTTTAATTTTCAATCGTGTGCGTGTTAAGCTTTTGGTGATTATTTTGTACGTGTAAGTGTAGGTGTGAGAGCACAGGTTGCTACTCTGGAGGAAGCAGGAACCGGAGCAACTCAGAAAGTGGAAGCGCCGGTTGTAGTGGTGACCGGAGCTTCCAGAGGCATTGGCAAAGCGATTGCACTGTCGTTAGGTAAAGCAGGTTGCAAGGTTCGTCTTCGCAAATCCTTGAGCATAATCTGTTAGTGAACGATTCACTGTTGCAATAAAATAAAATAAAATAAACGGTTGACGATTGTTTTTTGTGAATTTCACGTAGTATATCTCAAATTTCTCAATATACGTATATCGTTTGCAAATTGTTGTTTCCAACGTAGCGATTTAAGTTGCTTTAGATTACTTTTGATTAGCAAAAGTAATATGGTTTACAATTTAAGTTACTTAAACTTATTTATATTTAAAATTTAGGTGTTGACAGTCATACACTATCTGTGTAAATTTTTTTACAATATCAATTAATTAGGAATCATACTTGAAATGACTTTTAAGGTAATTTATTATAAAAGTTAACAAACTTGTCATGATGATTTGACATTGGAGGATAGTGTAAAAAAAACCTTTATAGTGTGCACTGAAATTAAATTCTAAAATGAAACACATAAGAAATATGTTTCTGGCGATAGTGATGCAATGTTGAAGATCCAAATTATTATACGATTCTCTTTTTGTCAGTTTTTGTCACTATATGGAGCATTGCATGGAACTTTCTTTATAAAGTTAGAGTTGTCTAAATTGCTGTAATACCGTTGTGATTTACTTTGGGATTCTGGTGTTTAGTTTCACGGGCCTTGTATTGCAGGTTCTGGTCAACTATGCAAGGTCATCCAAGGAAGCTGAGGAGGTTTCCAAGGAGGTAAAATTTGTCTCCTGAAATCTGTGTGATTATTATTATTATTATTATTATTTGTGCATTAATGCTATTTATGTCTTAGTTTTCGTGCAGATCTCATCTTGGGGCCATAATGTAGACTTTCTTACAAATTCTGAAATGAACTTATGTGATTACTTCCACTTTTTTTGTACATTTTCTTCATTGGCAATATACTTGAGACTGGGATATCCTATAATATCAACATATTTGTTTGCATATCCACTAGCAAATTTGTTTTCTATCAAATGCTTGTTACGATTATAAGTTGGTGGTACCTCGCTAGATCCTCGCCTCTATAATTTTACACTTTGATGCTCATCTTTTTCTTGTACCTAGGAGAAAGGAGTGGTTGCCTGAACTGCATTAGTTTGTTTAGTTACACATTATTTTACTTATGCATTAATTTGTTTTACTATTTCCTTGTAGATTGAGGAGTTTGGTGGTCTAGCTCTTACATTTGGTGGAGATGTTTCTAATGAGGCTGACGTGGAGTCTATGATTAAAACTGTGAGCAGCTTCTCTTGAATCATTAGATTGACCTTATTCTACCTTGGCTGCTTCATGACTTTCACATCTGCAGGCAGTTGATGCTTGGGGAACAGTTGATGTATTAATAAACAATGCAGGTAAGTTGGAAAGCTCCTATGGTTGAGCTAACCTCTCTCCCTCCCCCTTTCTTTTTCTCTAGTCATTCTCAAATAATCATATTATGATTTCAGGAATAACTAGAGATGGTTTATTAATGAGAATGAAGAAATCTCAATGGCAGGATGTTATTGATCTAAATCTCACTGGTGTTTTTCTTTGCACACAGGTAAATATGTCCACAATCTGAGTTTGTGTGAAATTCTTGTTTAGTTTAAGAAAACATTTTGTTTTCTCATATATAATTACAAAAATGTTACTTTTTTTTTCACTTTTATTGTTTTCAAAGATTTGTACATTAAATAGTAAAAAAATAATAATCATGTTTACAGTTTTTGCTGTGCAAATCTTTGGAAACAATAAGCAAAATTAAAATAAGGAGGCATTTTTGTAATTATTTGTGAAAACAAAAAATCAGAAAAATGTTTTCTCAAACCAAGCGTAGGTTTTTCTTTATTTCTTTTCAATTGGATCTGAGATAGTTTATTTTTGCAGGCTGCTGCTAAGATTATGATGAAGAAAAAGAAGGTGACATACCACTTAATTGGTCTTTTATGTTTTGTTTTTTTTTTTTTTTGTTGAGAAATCCTTGGTAAAAAGTTCAATCGACAACTCAAGTAATTAATTAATTCAATGACTGGTTACCCATTAACCATTCTAATATCGTTAATCTGTGAAGTGATTAAGTATTCCTATAGTGAAAAACTGAAAATATTTATGCCAACAATTCCTTTTGTAAATTTTAGTGTTTTTAGCATTCAGTCTATTGCTGTCTTGTTTCATGATTTTCAAGATGACAGCTAGTGGTCACTAAGATCTCTACTTCATGATACTTGTGTTTTTGCAGGGAAGGATCGTCAATATTGCATCAGTTGTTGGTTTGGTTGGCAATGTTGGACAAGCCAATTATAGTGCTGCAAAAGCAGGAGTAATTGGCCTGACAAAAACTGTTGCCAAGGAATATGCTAGTAGAAACATCACTGTAATTTTCTAAAAATCTATGCATTTCTTTCTGGCATCAAAGGTTTGCAATATCAGTTGATGTAATTAATCTTATTTTCCTTGCCAGGTTAATGCAGTTGCTCCAGGGTTTATTGCATCTGACATGACTGCCAAGCTAGGACAAGACATTGAGAAAAAGATTTTGGAGACAATCCCATTAGGTGAACACTAGGAATACTTTAATGGAAGTTTTAATTTGTTGAATATGTTGTTAACTTGCTATTTTCAACTTGGATTCAGGAAGATATGGTCAACCAGAGGAAGTTGCTGGACTGGTAGAATTCTTGGCTCTTAATCAAGCTGCCAGTTACATCACTGGGCAGGTCATTAATTTATTCCCCTATGATATATATAAGACAGAATCACCTGGTTAAAATAGCTACTACTCGTTCTAATCCTTAAAATTCTAGACATTATGACCTATTTGGATAAATTTCTCCATTAGCACTTGAGAAATAATGAGGTAAAAGGAGTAAAACTTTTTTTACAAGTTAAAATTGAGTTATGCACTTAAATTTTTTGAAAAGTTAAATAAAAGTTTTTAAATAGCTAAGGTGCATAAGTTGATTTTGATTCATTTTTATCTTTTTTTATTTTTTTCCTCCTATTAGTGCTTGTTAAGAACTTTTTCCAAATAAGATCATTCTCAAGTTTATTAGTTGGGTCTGATTACCTGTCCACTTAGGGTTCTGTAACTTCTGTTGTTTACCTTTATTTCCCTTTCCTTTTGTTTTCTTTGATTGGGTAAAACCTGTATTTATTTTCCAGTTATCATTTGAAGTGCTTATTGACCATATAATTGTTTGATGCAGGTTTTCACCATTGATGGAGGTATGGTGATGTAAATCAGCAATCTGTTGACCTTGCAACATGAGCTTTTGCACTTTTAAACTACTTCTGTACGGTGATAGTTTGTTCTTTGCTGAGTTTTGTTTAAGCTAGTTTTACCTTGTGATTTATCATAGAATATTAGTTGAGCTTACTGATCAAATGCAATATGTCCAGCATCTTGTACCATTTTGGTATTTATGGTCATGTCAGCAGAATAGGCATAATTCTTATAAGCAATTCAGTCACTTGGCACTAGCTTTTCTTTCTTGGATGTTCTTTCAGGGAAGGCGGAACTGTCTCATTTAAGCAAGCATTATGTTTATTTTTCTGGTATCCCGAAAAGGGGTATTCTTTTAGGCTTCCTATCCGAATTACTATTTTCCATTTGCTCGACTTATATTTGCAATCGTGCACAATTGACAATTGTACCCGTGATTTTTCCTCACTCAAGCTTGGATTTGCAATACTTTAATATTCTTTCTTGGTCTTACGTCTCAATTTTCTTAAATACGAAAATTTTGACGATTCCTTATGGTCGAGTTAGTGCAAAATTATTCGTGCGTGGCAGGCAACTAGTAAAACAAAACAGCGATGTCAAAGCTACCAGGAGACGAAACATTTTTAGCATTGTTAAAATCACATTCTCAGTTGAATTTCAGACCTTTTTAAAATTCACTAATTTTAAAATCTACAAAAAATCTATGAACAGGTTATTGATTGATTTTATTTGAATCCGTTATTTTATTACTAGAAATTATTCAATAAAAATAATTTAAAATAAATAAAACATCGAGCGATAAAATTAATGTATGAAGTTATTTTCCCTAGAAATAAACTGTAACTAATGTTTCGTTAATGCTTCGTCAATTAAACGGCTGGTCCGGCCGGTGCGGTTTTTGAAGAAATTAACTGTACAGTTTTGGTTTACAAACTTAAATTATTCAGATTACAAACTATATAATACAAAGGTGCACGAGTCATAAGCAGTTTCTGTGCCTCCGCGACTATAGCTAAATTAAATGGTTACCTTAACAAAAACGCATCTACAATATTCATATGCCAACAACTGAAGCGTTAATTTGGTCGGAACCCCGACAATAATCAAGCTCAACAAAAGTTCCCCCTCCTTCTCCCTTGGCTAGTCTTCCCGGATTGACAGCTATACATTTCGTGTGGTTTATCCCTTCATTTTCGCTACTAAGCACCTGCGGAAAGGTGAATTAATTTCTAAACATTCTACTATGATAAAATAGTATCCAAGACTCTTTGCTGGCAGCCCTGATCACCGGCTTATTTGATAATTTTTGAAAGAAAATGAAGCGTATAGGTGAATACATTTACCTTGACAAAGTACTTGATGTCTGAAGGTAGTATAAGTATGTCTGGAATCGATGGCAGTTGAAGAGCTTCTGGAGCAAGCAAAAAGTCCAAGGGAACACCTTCTGCTGGTGGGTAAAGTGGATAGAAGCTGGTTCAAAACTTGAAAGACATTAGTTGTTTCTGATAGTTTCTGAACCCAACAAAAGCACAGAGATCACAAGATAACAGTAATACCTTTGTTGGTTAAGAATATGGTTTGCAAGTCTACTCAAGCGATCCATGGGTTTTCCATCTGCTGCAGTTCGTGATATCTCCTCCCCACTGATTTGCTTGAGAATATCGACGGTGCAGCAACCAACCTTAACCTGAAAGCCAATCGATAATGAAATATTCCTCACTTGCTCCTCTCTGGACACAGCATCCAACTAAACCCTATGACTTAACTTTTTGCTTCTTTTGTTTAAAAGAAAATCAGCAAATGGAAAATAAAACCTACAAGAACTTCCTTGAACAACATACTGTGTACAACAAATGTAAGAGTAGTGATATGGACAAGGTTAGAACTAGAAGTCATTCAATCTTAAGATTAAAGTTTCGTTACAAAATATATTTCTCGTGTCATGCAGATTTTTTATTTATACAAAACCCAGACGTATAATGCAGAACTCAAGAAAACAACAAGGGCAAGTAACAAAATGTGACTGCCAATGCTATACCTTATTTGCCTCAAAGATTCCAGGATTACTGAGACTGACTATCTGAATAATAAAACAAAATTATGTAAGAAACATCACAACCAAATTGTGCGAATACTGAATAATATTCTTCTAGTTCAAGGAACAGTTCTGAAGATGAATTTTACCTGAGATTTCATGTCCAATGCAGGCTACAAAAACAAATGATTGAAATCAAATTTTAGATCTATGACTAAACACTAACTAGAACAAGAATCATGATATCCATATTGATTCAATTAATGATTACCTGAGGAAAAACAAAATCATGGTTAGCATCACGTATAGACGGAACAAGAACAACACGCGTAGCCGAATCTACATATTCTTCCAACTGGAAATGGCAAGAGCACCCCAGTGGGAGTTAGAGAAGAGAAGAGAAATTCCAAAAACAAATCTCATCATTTAAGTTATTACCTTCTTCAGGATTTCCTCAAATATTTCATCAAAACTCCTGTCTACAGTTCCTTTCTTAATGTCTGGGTGTTCAGAGTCAACAAATGGTCCCAGCTGAGACAAAACCAGTTGTCAACATCAAGTTTGCTCCCTTACATTATCTAACACATAGTGTCTAAGGCTAATAAAATAATAATGATAAAAAGATGCAGATTGCAGTATAGGTGGTATTTACCAATACAAGCAACTGTGGTGGTCTTAGTTTTGCATGTGTCAGCAGTGCTATAAGAGGCTCAAACAACAAATTCTCTGTTGTAGTAAAGGGGCCAGCTGCAATAATCTGTGAAGCACCAAGAGCTCATGTAAAATATAGAATACTAACAGACATGCAGTAGTATAAAATTATACCAAAAATATTTGAGAAAGAGCAGGTGATCTTTTAAAATCTGAAATATCTCAAGTGTCAACTACAACATAATGAAGACAAGATTGCATGCATGGCTTGTATGCCTTGAGACAATTCCTTAGCTAGCTAACTAAGATGTTAGGCATTTGGTCATTGTCCAAAATGAATCTTTGAGTAAAACTGTAAAAGCAAAATTTCTAAATTTCCTGACAATTCACCAAAATGAAATCTAGTGCACAATATAGTTTTCAGAACTCATAAAAAAGGAGATGTATTGTGCATACCATTGATAACTCTCTTTCTTTACAAAGCAGATCAGTTGGCTGATTCTCCTTATCAACAGCTTGCTTCTTTGCAGGATTTGAATCCTCATTGGCAATGTAGGTAGGTATAGAATCCACCAATTTAGATGCAACGAAGCAATGCCCACTGGGATTATGCCCTCCAATACCAACTATCTGTCAAGATGAAAACTACCTTTTATAACTTGTATATCTGATACCTTTCACACATTTAAAACCAGAATTTTAACCCATCTTTTGCCTTACTCACCTGGCCAGGAAAAATTGAATAATGGCTTAAGCGTTGCAAATCTAGGCGAACACATTCTCCTCCAGAATGCTCAATACTGTCAAGTAATTAGAAAACAGACCCATGTATGATAGATAAAACTGAATAGATAAAATGAATCAAATATATGATGTGTAATGTCACCTTTAAACATAGTCAATGCCTCAAATGATTTAACGGAACAATACATAATGGATCACAAAATATTAAGAATTGTACATAACACTCCTCTCATTGACATAAGCTCTGGTCAAGTTGAATAGAATGACTTCGTTTCACAGAAATGTGTTCCGTGTTTATCAATAAATCCAGCACACAGGCACAGACACCAGTCTGATGAGATAACAGATACATACATATTAATGATATGAGGAGATCTAGTGGCTATTACCTGCTCTGCAGCATGACAGACTTCTCATTTAAACGGCCTTCTCCATCACAACAAATCATGCCAACAGCAAAAATGCTTCTCTGATAAATTATATTACTTTAAATTATTAGACAATTTACGCTTATGCAAAGATTATTCAATGCAATCACATACCAGATAACCAAAAATGATGCCTGAGTTAAAAGTAAAACAGAACAACGATTTTGTTATAGGAGAGAGAGAAAGAGATGCATTATATTTACCTGTGAAGCAGTTGTAGAGTCTGTTGGTTCTTCATAGAGCCCAGAAGCAACAAATGCCCTTGTATATTTCCTAAGTCGGTTTTCTATTGCATTAAGCTAAATAACAATAATCAGATTTGAACAAACTGATGTAAAAGGTTAATGACCAAGAGTCATGCTATATATCACATACCCTATCCTCTGTTCTATCATACAAAAATCTGCAACCTGGTTTGGGTCCTGATCCGTGAATGAATAATGAACACCTTTCACGGAGTGGAACTCTTCTAAGAACATCATCTTCATCATTTTCAGCCTTCTCTACTTTAGGGACAGTGTTGATGCTAAATTTCACCACAAACTTATCTGTTCTCTTTGAAAAGGGTGTTATTAGTTTTGATTTTGATGGTTTTCCAGAAGATAAAACATTCTCATACATTAAAGATGTTGTATCAGGTGCAGGAGATAAAGGATCTTGACGATGATTTATTGGAGTTCCGGGAGTATTATCCTTTGTATCATCATCATTGTTTAAGATCCTGCATAAAAGGATTTTTCATTATAATAAATTGAGGTTTAATAGCAATAGCACTTCTTCTAAACTAACAACAAAGAACAAACAGTTGTCTGCCTTATCAACTACATAACCATACAGGATACAGTGAAAAACAAATACCACTAGAACCAGAGTACTTGCTTTAATATGCCAATATGCATGTGCGTTTATATCAAAGCAAAGGGGTAGACAAAAGAGCAAACACAATTTCAAGGAAAAAAGGGAAGGGGGTTGACAACTATTGAAGTTGGTAAAGATGCAGTGACAAGATCATTTACTTCTGCAATTACATTATGATGTGATCTATAAGGAGGCATATGCAAACATTTATGTTATGCTTGGGAATAAGTTGGGAAGAACCAAAAGCACATTCAACGAGCATCAATCATTGATGTGAATTTGTTCAAAACATCATGTTTCTAGAGTATGCCTTAAAAGGTACATTTGATGACAATAAGTAAACAAATTCACTAATGCAGCCTTTGCATTTAGTTGAAAAATTACACTAAATTTTACCACAAACTTGCTTTTGAGATAAAAGTTTTCAAACATAAATCACTTCACTTCAAATTCAATAACCAAAATCAATTTTAAAATAACAAAGTGATAAAAAATAGTTTGCAACCGCCCTGCCAAACACAGATGGAGTTAAATTATTATCTTCATTATTTATGTGCACTTTTTTTTTATGATATGCAGAAGGATTTGTTCATTGAGCTGGGAATTTCCTGTTCTGCAAATGAATTAAAAAATAAATTTCTCCTAATTTAATTGTTAGTGCAGCCCAATAGATGCAATTCAAGCACTAAGCATAAGAGAGCCATGGACATAAATACAAAAACCAAGGACAATATGCTTACATTTCTACATCTCCGATAGAGTAAATATGCAAGCCAGCTTCCTCCTTTTCCTTTATAACATCCTCTTTCTTCTCATTTTGTAGATGCAACAGAAAGCCATCAATTTCAGCATTTTGTACTATTGGTTCGTTCAGCTGTCTGTCAAAAACAATCATCCAAATTCAAACTATAAATTATCCAGAAAACCAAAACACCTATCTCCAAGCCAAATCGTTAAATCAACACTTCCACTAATTAACAAAAAATATTGGAGTTAGTGCGCATGACATAACACAGTTCTTTGAAACGTTTATTTCAAACTACAAATTATCTAGCAAACCAAAACACCTATCTCAGAACCGTATCATTAAATCAGCACTTCCTTTTATAAAAAAAAAATAGAGAATTAAATTTGAAAAAGTAAAGTATTGGAGTTAGTGCGCATGACATAACACAGTCTTTGAATGATTATTTCAAACTACAAATTATCTAGCAAACTGAAACACCTATCTCTGATCCGAATCATTTTTTTTTTGGAGAAATCCGAACAGAATCGTTAAATCAACATATCCTCTAATAAAAAGAATAGAGAAATTAAAATTTA
>CM023958.1:769398-844715 GCA_013407115.1 Glycine latifolia
ATATATATATATATATATATATATATATATATATATATATATATATATATATATCGGAGTTAGTGTGAGGCATAACACCGTTTTTTGAAATATTTATCTGATTACATGTTAAATAAACGACGCATTGCTATCTCCAGAGA
This sequence comes from Glycine latifolia, assembly GCA_013407115.1. Taxonomy (NCBI): domain Eukaryota; kingdom Viridiplantae; phylum Streptophyta; class Magnoliopsida; order Fabales; family Fabaceae; genus Glycine; species Glycine latifolia. The sequence continues at coordinate 769,539 of CM023958.1, forward strand.
CTCGTTAGCAACGTACCACGGATCACAGAGCATATATTCTTCTACACTAAAGAATTCACAAACTGCGAGGAAATAATACTCAGCCAAAAAAATGCTAAACGAAAACAGCAGAAGAAGACGCAAACCTATTGAGGTAATAAACTTCCCAGATTGAGACGAGATCGGAAGGAGTGAGACTGTAGTTGATGCAGAAAGTGACACCTACACATCCTCAAAACATTAACAGATAAACTATTGTGCATGAATCGAGGAAAAAAAAAGGGAAGAATTACTTACATTTGCTGAGAATTTCTTGTTCGTCTTCGAGGCCGAAACCGCTTCTTTTGAATTCCGACTTGATTTGCTCTTCCATTCCTCTCTCTAGGGTTTCTCTCACTCGAGATGAAGTGCCAAGAAAAAATGGCGGGAAATTTGCCGGTTTGGGTATATAAAGAACATTGGCTTGGTTATATTACGATTATACCCTCTCCACCGCGCCATATTAATTATTAACAGACCCACGGAATAGTACTGCCGCCTTATAACCATTTCCATTATGTTTCTTTTTTATTTTTTCTTCATAGGTGAATTTTATAAAAAGTAATTCCAAAAGATATTAATTTTTGTGAATGAAAGCTTTTTATAGTGAAAAAAATTGAAATTTTATTTAAAAAATCAATTATATAAAATTTAAATCAATCATTTGGTGATACTGTTAACACTAATTAGTCAAATAAATAATTTTACATCATTTAAAATCAAGTCACTCTAGTAAATTATTGGTTACATTGATCCGCATGTTTTCATATTTTTATCAAAATTTTAATTAGGTCTTTAAATTTTTATTTCTTTTCAATTAGATCTTTCTGTCCATAATTATGAAAATTACATAATTAATATAAAAACACATAATTATGAATACTTTGTATGAATTTTGATGTTGTATATTTTTTCTAATTAAGCTCACGGATTTTGCTTATTAAGTTGTTTTTTGGGGTTGGTGATGCTGCTTCTATAGTAATACGGTTCTTGTATATACTGTTGTTGAGTGGTCACTTCTTGTGGCAATTTCAAATTTCTTATATTTAATTAAATTTTTGCCTTTTCAAAAAATAGTTCGCCTAAGGATTTAGGATCGGTAATTAATAAAAAGTTTACCTACCAAGGATTTAAGGGCAAAATAATTTAGTAAAATTGAAGGTCAACTACATGATTAGAAGAACTTGAGGTTTGAAAAATATTACATTAAGAGATAATTGATTTATTATCCAATAACCAAAAATTAATTATTTATTATTTCATTCATCACATTATGAATTTAGTCTTAATTAAATTCGAAAATAAAATTTTTAAAAAAATTGTTACTTTTTTTAGATTAAAAATCATTTGTTACTTGATTCATTGCTTGTTTGCTCCATCAAAAAGGTAATTAATTGATTGCATTGGTTATTATTATATTACAAAATCATAGAAAGCAATGCTATATTCACTACTTCATTACGTTTACAACCGGCATAATCGTACAACCGTGTTTCCGCTAATGAGCTACACAATGAATAAGATAGTTGTTGCTTCAAAAGAAGTATAATTTTGTACATGGCTAGTTGTGTGTGTATCACTTCCACAAATCATATGAAGCTTATTTATATTCCATGTATAACGCATGTATGCGTGCTTTATTGTTATTTAGTTTCACCCATCAACTTTAGAATCAGTTGGGGAATCAATGGTTGCATCAATAGTTTACGAGAAGAACTCGTAGTTTTTGGCCGATAGTATGATATTCCGTAGAGCACCAATGGGAGATACTATCATCAACACTACCCCAAGGATAATGCAGATCTGAAATTTAAAGGATGGAGAAGAAAATTAGTTAAAGCTTAAACAATTTGATAAATTGAAGACGTGTCTACTAAAATGACAATTAACATACCCAGTTAATCGTCCAAGACAAGCCAAATTTCTTGGGCTTTTTAAGCTTAAGCCATATGATACAGGGCAACTGCAAGTAAGATAAAATAACACTACATTAAGCACGTGCATTAATTGGATTGATAATACATATTCTCAATGATCCATATTCAATAATATATTTTAAAAGTTAAGAAATAATAAATATCTTTTCTACTTACAAAATATGATGTTGGGGCAAACGCAAAACCTCCAAGAAATCCAAGAAGAGAGCCAAAGAACGGGATACATATGCCAATTAACATTGTCAATGCTGAAAAAACAACATTTAAAAAAGATAAGTATTGACCAATTGTCCAAGCCAACAATCTAGCCACTCAAAAGAAAGTGTCCATAAGCAATCACTAATGACATACCAACATATATAGTGCGAGTTGTTACTCGGAGTGCAGTAGAAGGTGGGAAATTTAATTTCGTAACCATGTAGGTTTCGATCATATCAAACACTGGCATGGCAAACACCTGTATGTACAAAAAAGATACAAAAAATCAATAGGAGAACATTGGCTTAAAAAACAACAATGATAGATTAAATATTTTTTAGTTCTTATAAATTTTTTTTTTTTTAATTTTTCGTCTTTATAAAATTATTTATTTATTTTTAATTTTTTCAAATTATATTTATTTTATTTTTCATCCTTATAATATTTTAGACAACATTTTTATTATTATTCAAAACGTTATCTAAACTATTTTAAGGATTAAAAATAAAATCAACATTATTTACAAAAACTAAAGAAAATAATTTTATAAGGAAAAAACCAAAACGATAAATTATAAGAACTAAAAAAATACTTAAACCCCACTAATTAAAATTGAAAGATGAAACTCTCCTGGTAGCCTCCAACAACGTGGACAAAGACAAACAGGTTAGCAGCGGCAATGAGCCAAGCGGGGCGTTCTAGTGTGATGAGGATGTTATCATCAACTGAGTTTCCAAACATATAGTATCCAATGAAGGCAACAGGTAAGTAGCAGAATGCAACTCCTATGTATGCCAAAATAACTCCTCTCCACATGGGTTTCTTGGAAGGTGTATCTTCGGATGAAGGCATGGTTGCTTGGATTTCCAAAACCACATTGTGACCCGCGTAGGCAAATGCTACATCACCCAAGGCAGAAAAGAAGTTGAATACAGCATCAGCAGAGCTAGTGGCTCTGGAGCCATAATCCACATTTGCTTCAATCCCCTTGTTTATAGAAGCACCCCAAGCGATGGTTGAGTATCTGTTTAAATTAAACAATCCACACTCAACATTAATCATTTACTAATAATGTAAGATTATTAGATTAAGGACAAAATTTGGATATAATTTAAGTGTTGTTCTCCTATCATAATGAGAGTATCACCTTAGTAGCCTATGTTGATTTTTAATGTAAATCTTTATTACGATATTTGGACATGAAAAATTATCATATCCGATACTTTTGGATGATGAATTTATAAGAATCTCCTTATTCCAATTATAAAATCTTACTCGAATGATCTTATACTAAGTTAAAATGACCAAGGTGATAAGTCAGGATTATTATGGAAATCCCATATAGGTGATATTTCTCATTGGAAAACAACTTTTGTATTGTTCCCGTGTGAAAAATAGAGTAATACCTCAATAACCTACATTGATCTTTAATGCAAATCCTTATTATGCAAATTATTGAGCCGATGCCCTAATTATGATTGGATAACAACAATAAAAATATTTAAAGGTTTGCTTTTAAATTTTATCCTTAAAATAAAAGCATATAAAAACGAAAGGTAGAAGAGGAGTTTAGTTACATCAAAGACATGGCAGCTGCAGCAAAAGAGATAGCAGAGATGGAGTTTAAGTTAGGGCATTGCGCAAGAACGAAGTTCACAGAAGCAAAAATAACAATCCAATATGAGGTCTTAATATCTTTGCAATCGGGACAAAGGGTATCATGAACTTTCTTCAATGACTTGCCACCAGTAACCATATAGACAATGCACGTGCCAACTTCAACAACAACTTGTTGGGGAACCACAATCCAGAGACCTAGCTTGTCGCCGAAGGCATGCTGGCCCAACTCATGGTACCTATCAAATCTTTTCCCTGGCACCATTTCGTGCATCTCAACCATTTGCCATAGGGTGTAGAGGGTGATAACCCATGACAAGATAAGCACCGTAGCACCGGGGCCCCTATTATTTTTAAATGATAATAATGATTAGAAACACTTTCGAATAAAATCAAATGGAAGGTTAAAGAGGAATTATTTCATGATCCAAACCATGTGATCCTAATAAATCTTTACGTGACATGTAATTTTTTTTTTCAATTTAAGAAAAAATGTCACATAGAGATTGATGGAGAGATATGACTCAGTTTCTAAAAACATGTCACTTAGAGATTGATTGGGAACTTTAAATATATGATTTCAAATTATATGATAATTTCTCGAAAGATAGGTGATATTAAAGAATCATGTACCAGCCCATATTTGACATGGCAAAGGGAAGGCTGAGGACACCTGCACCAACCATGGCTGTGAGATTGTGGAAAGCTGAAGACCACCATTTGGCATTTCGGGAAGCAGTGACTGGAAGCCAATCATCGATTGCCTTCTGCCTGGCAGCAACATCACTGTTTTCCTCAGAGTGGCCCATTTTCCCACCTCCACACGCAGTAGTATTTGATTAATTTATATGTCTGCGTGTTATTTTGGGGGAGGGGTGGGGGTTAGACAACGAAATCTGAACAAGGAAGACCGTTTTATAGAAACTGAAAGGACAAATGTAAAGCAACGATAATTAGAAAAGCTAAAGTTGGTTTTTAATACGAATGTCATAGCTGATTTTTCTTTGGCTCTGAATATTTTCTCGGTGGATTCTCACCATCCAGATTATGGGCATCAAATATGGGGTGCCTATTCTTTCTGGGGGGAAGTCTGGTTTGAATTGACGTAAACAGACGTAGGGAAGAAACTATACATTCTACTTGTGGTGGCTTAACAATAATAGTATTAATGAGAAGGGTTAGTACAATATAGAAGTTTTTTGGTGGTTACAAGAGTATGGAAGTTTGCATAAGAATTATTAAATCAATTTGGATATACATTCTAAAAAACTAACCAAAAAAATTTGAAGATGCAACATACTCTTGCACAAAGTACGATTGATACATAGAAGTCAATTTTTTTAAGTAGAAGTCGAATTGTTTTAGGAGTGTTAATAATCATTCACCCTTTTTTGGGGGGAATTTATCAAGTTGTGGTATCCATGATTTCAATCAATGTCTACGTAAATAATACTTTGAATTTTAAGATTTTGCTAATTAGTGTTATGAGGACATTAATTAAGGAATTAAAAGAAAAAATATTTATTATATAAATCATAAGAGAGTTTAAAAAAGATTATGAACAACACAATTTTTTACCTCCTAATAAAAATATTTCTACTTAAATTAATGTCATTAGGGAATTAGTTAACATTTGCCTAAGTTTTATAATTTGCTATATAAAAAATTAATATCACTTGATTTTGATTATGTGTTATGTAAAAGTTAGTGGAAACCAATACCACCCAATAATTTATCCAAACTGACTTAAAGTGAAAAGATGAGAGAAATAAGAAGAAGAAAAAAGATGGTGAGAGAAAAATATATAAAAGGAAAAAGAGAATAAAAATTCAATACCAAATAAATAAAAAAGTAGATCTATATTTATAATTTTTAAGACAAGAGGGAGTAGCACCTTAGCATATGATAAGAGGAAATTGATATGTAATTTCATAGTTTCATTTCATAGTCAATCGCGTAATCTGAACATGTTACACCTTGAAAAGAGTACAACGTAGATTGTAAAAAAAATTGTTGCAAGAAGATCCGAAGTAAATAACATATGTCTAACAAGAAAGAAACGCAAACATGTTACACCTTGTGTGCATATTTGTGCAGTAACTCTTACAAACTTGTCATTACAAGCTAAATAGTACGTAATCTATCATTTTCATGTTCTCACCATATTGATCACAACCGTTAGGCAACTATGGAACTTAAACGTTTGTAACTGCTGTTTGACTTTGCGCAGCTATTGGAATCTTCAACAGCCAGGCCCTGTGCTCCAAAAGAAAAATACCCATTCATTAATTTCTTACTGAAGGAACACTGTTTGTAGTTCAATAGAAGAGTGCCGTCATCTATTGATCGATTAGAGCAAGAGGGTCCAATTATATCAACACCCTTTTGTTTCTTGATGTAAGAAAGAGAAGCCACAGATAATTCTTGGAAAGGACTAGGAGTTGAATGAGCAGAATGTGGCTTTAGCTGAATTACACCTTGCATTAGACCTGCACTGAATTTCACATTGGAGGATGGACTTGGAAGAGAAGTCCTCATAGATTGTGTTCTTTTGTTGTTTGGAAGGGAGCATGGTTGTGAGTATCTTTGCCGCAAAGGGATTGGAAACTCTTCGAAGTTTCTACTTGAACTGAAAGGGTCAAGAGAATAATCATCTTCCAATTCTGAGGCAGCTGCTTTTGTCTCTCTTCTCCTAGGCCAGTGGAGACGAAACTTTGAGCGCCTTACATTGACAGAACTAGACTTCTTGTTATGTGGGGAATTGGCTGAGTCAGAATTGCTTAGTTCGTTTGAGCAGGAATATGATTCCACACTTGCTTGATCATAATTGGTGGCATCTGATGAATTCTCAATGCCAGTGTACAAGAATATCTCTGCATCTGGTATTCTAAATGAAGTCCCAGGACTGCATCCAATTACATGAGCTTTGTGATGAGTGCAAAGGGCATTTCCTGCCACAGCATCCTGACATTTAGAGACCCCTCCAGCAGAAATCATTTGCTTGATCAATATATCAGATGATGCTGATCGCGCCCTTTGTTTTAAATGATCCAAAGGGGTCATCCCATCAGCATCACAAATGTTCAAATCAATTGATGGCACAGACATCAACAATTCCACTAGCTCACATTGAATATTATCAATCACAGATACATGAAGCGCCGTTCTTCCATCGTTGTTCTTAACATTGATAATGTCCTGTAAGTTCACAGCTTTTCCACTTACCAATTGCCTCATGAGCTCAGTATGCTTGTCCAGTCTACAGAAACCAGGACTTCTGAAACCAGCCACCGCCATATGAAGAAAAGTATCTCCGTAGTGATTGGTTAACAATGCTAGTGAGCGGGATGCAAGAATCAGAATCTCAACCACTGCTAAGTGACCCCCGTAAGAAGCTATATGTAATGCTGTGTTCCCTTGATCATCTGTTAAGTTTACAACGTCAAATGATGCAAGTAGATTTCTCACCACCTGCATCATTGAAATGATCAAGATAATGGACAGTGAAAATGCAGGACAAACATCCAAAAATACCAGTTTAGATACATTCACAAAAGGCATTGGTACTCCACAGAGGATTAACAATTAACACTGACTGTTTCTGTGCTTGTAACCTGGTAGGACAAAATTTAGAAGTAGTTCTACAAGTAATTTTGATACTATTCTCCAATCAGAATTAGAATTTCACTTCGGTAATCATTGTTAACATTTAATGAAAACTTTTATTAAGCAGACTACTTAGATGAAACTCTAGTTCTTGTAAGAGAACAGGACAAAAGCATCCATAAAACTACATTTTGTCGAAATGTCCAATGCGAATGCAAATCAGCTTAAAGCAAAAGGGTAAACGTGGGATGAATTCAACCAAATATGCATAGTATGATTTGAACAGCATACTTCATATCTTATATTCTATACTCATCATCCTAAAGGAACCAGATGTACAGTGCTAATTATATTCATTCAATTTCAAACCATAGACTGATAGTATTAAATTGTATGAAACAAGCTGATCAAGATTCAAAGTAAAGTAACTCACTGCCTCACCTCAACCTGTCCTCTACCAGCTGCAGTATGCAGAGCAATGCATCCTTGAGCATCTCTAAACCCCAAAAAGCCAGAACCGTTCCCCACAAGCAGTTTCAGCATCTCCCAGTTCCCTCCTCTGGCAGCAGCATGAACCGCTCTATTCATCATGTCCCTCTCGTAAACATCCTCCATTTGCGACGGCGAGAGAGCAGAACGAAGCAGAAGCTCAAACACCTCACAACTATTGCTCCTCGCCGCAGCATACAGTATATCAGTGACTCCATACTCTCCTTCACCAAACACGAGCGCAGGGTACTTCCCCAACAATTCACGAACAAAATCCACGTCACCAGCTGAGGCAGCAGTGTAGAGAAGCCACCCGCCGTAGCCGGCGCGAATGAGAGAATTGTGTCCTCTTCCTGTCTCGCATTCCAGCATGAGATTCCTGGCAACCTGCGAGCGACATTTCGCGACGTTCTCGAAGTGTTTCTCGTCGTCCCACACGGTTTCGAGGCGCCGGATTCTGCGGAGGGAAGTGAGCTTGATGAGGAGGTTGGTGTCCAGGTGGAGAAGCTCCACCACCAGATCATAGTGACCGTTCGCAGCGGCGCAATCTATGGGAGATGCATACCACCATTGTTCTCCCGTACTCTCCCAGCGAAGAGGCAAGTAAGGAGGCATTGCACATTTGCAATTCCACCCTCTGCAGCTCTAAAACGCCTTTTAAAAATATATAAATAAACTCCTGCAACACACGAGTGTGGAAGTAGATAATACTTCCAATGCAGTAAGTTTAGCACTGCAACAAACTTCAAGGCTGGAACTGGTAGTTGTTGTTTAGATGCTGAGTCAAAGTTTTTCCTTATTTCAATTTCTAAATGTAGCTAATAGTATGATTGTGTGAAAATTGTTGGTGTGAAGTGTGTGTAAAGGTCGGTGGGGATGGCATAATTAATGGCGAACATGAACCTAACTACCGTTGTCTGCGGAATTTGATGGCAAAATGTTAAAAGAAAACAGAGTGTGAAAACACGTCACACACAGGTGCGAGATGTTAGATGGCCAGGGGTTTGTCTCTGAGTGAGAGAGACTTGTGTGTCAATGCTGCAGAAGAAAAGTTGAAACGAGAGCATAGAAAGATTAAGATTCTCTGGTCCGTGAACATATGGCCAAAGGCCATTTATTTAATTATGATTATCTGACCCCAGGAACCAACTGGTAACATTTAACAATCTTTCGTCTGTGTCTACCCAAAATTAAAATCTTGCGTGCAGACTCTGTGTAAGCACAGTTAGTTAATAAAATAAATAATATTAAAGTAATTTTAGCATGGATTAACATCAAAATACAAGAGCATTATTTAATGTATCCTAAACTTTTGATTAGCACAGTTAAAATTACTTGTAATTTAAGCTTATGTAATGATCTTTAAGGTATTGTTCGGTAAAATAAAAAGAAAAGAAATTTTTTAAATTAAAATAGAATGTAAAAATGTCGATCTCATCACTTTTTTTTCTTTCTTTTTTCTTCTCTTTTTCTGCAAATTAATGGGTCCTAAGTGAGTCTGTGCTGTCAATTTCAATATATCGTTCACATCCTGTGCCTGTCTCTATGTTTTGTCATCATATAAAAAAAAAAGAACTTTTGATTAGTTATAGATATTTTGTTAAGGAAGGATTGCTCCGAAAAGTTGTTTCATTCATTCACATTAGGAAATTTTAAGGAATTTGTCACACTTGAAACCCCAGATTTGGTACAACATTTAATTGGGTGCAGAGAGACAGAGAGGCTGTGGGCACCGGGCACAGACTATTGAGGCAAATCAAAATTTTCATACATGATTTTCATTTGCATTATTTGCTACAAAGAATAAAGATTATTGCAGTGATGAAAGCAGAGAGCTATAAACTTCTGTGAGAATAAACATTTGCTTGGTAGGAATAGAGATGTCAGTCAGTTAAGATTGGGACAAACCCTGCAGCTACGGCCATGTACTCGTCTTTTACTTACACCAGCTAAATGCTGAAAACTATGACTTATAAAAAAAATAAAAACAAAGAATGAGGTTTCGATGTCATTGTTTGACTTTTGTTGATTGAGAAAAGTGTCAACTTTCATTAATTCTCACTTCTGTTTCTCTTTTTGGGATGTTTAAACTTTTAAATATTTTACGTACTTAAGAGAATTATTTTAAAATAATAATAAATACGGTAATGATTTTTAATCGTTAAAGTCTCTTTATTATTCGTAATTTAAACTACAATAATTTTTAGTTTATTGTTGTCGACCTCAATAAAATTGGACTGAAAATGATTCAATTGATGTATTTTTAAAAATTAAAAGATTTAATTGAAATTTTTTAAAATTTGGAGATTAAATTAACACATCTTAAATAATCGAGAGATCAAATTAGTAATTAAGTCTATTTCTTTTTGTGAAGATACTTCTTGCCCAAGCGACCATAACGGGTGGCTGCCATCTCTATGGAGTTTGGAAGTGGCCTAACCATTGGGGTAGACCCATAAAATTAATTGCCTATTATATTTACTTATTTTAAGGGAAACATATCATGATAGATAGAGGCTGATTATTTTGATGAAAATGAAAGAGCACAACATATGAGACAAGAGAAAGTGGCTACGATTTTTGCCTTCATTTGCTCTTGTAGATAGATTGAAATGGATGAATTCAATCTCATGGGTTCATCTCTCCATATGAGGAGATTTTTCCTATACGTAATGTAAAGTATTCTTAATAATATTATTTAACTGAACAGAAGTATCATATGTTGAAATTAACATTTAAGTCTATATTTAACTTTTTAAAAAACATTAAAAATATACGCTATAAGATGCTACAATGCTGGTAATCTTATGTAAACTCTCATGCCCATATATGCATCCTTATCCGTCATTTACTCATTTTCAGGTGAGCTCACCACATGTCCTTAGCGATAAAATTCATTTTGTTGTCATAAAGATTTTTTATCACATGCATATATTATTTGTTTTTTATTTCTCTCTCTCATTTAAAACTAAAGTTAATATAAAATACAACTTAATATTAGTAATGGATCAATAAAAATAAATAAATTAATTTTATAATTAATACAAAAAGTAATATCAAATAAAATTATTTATAAAACTTTAGTAAATAGTTTTAAATCTTAAAAAACCTATAAATTTAAAATTTAAATAAAATTAAAATATTCTAATTAGTTTGTAATTTTTTTAAAATTTTACTTTAGATTTGAATATAAATTGATTGAATGAATGATATAACTAAAAAAAAAGTTTAAAGAAACGCAAATCTTGTCCTGTTATTCACCCGAGCTTCTCAGAGCATCTCTGTTAACATGATTAGGCATTTGTTAGGCTTTCGAATTCAGTGTATCTAGATTTTCAATGATTATAAATTGCTGAAAAATGCAGCTTCTTCAAACGGTCATTGACAATTAAATGCAAGAAAAACTATCTACATTATGCATGATTGAAATAAATGGGAAGAAAAAGGAAATTAATTATATACTACGTATATTTATTTCTCTCTTCCGTCACCATCAGTATATTGTTATTGCATATCCAAGGATGTCTTGCAGTAGCCGACTCTTTGAAATCTTGTCCTTAACTTTTTGAAGGAGGTAGTGAACTGAAAAAGAACTGTATTTAAAACTGATACAGGGATACCAGCCTCTTAACTCATGTGTGGATCCCAAATTAAGTGGGATGGGTTAAATTTTAGAAATCAAATTTAATTAGTGTATTATTTTTTTATTTCCTACATATTTCTTTTTTCTCTAATTACCTTCCTTCTATTTCCATCAACTTTATTTTTCTTCTCAACCAAATAAAATGTTAATATTTAACCAGACACACGTTACATTTGACGGAGGAAAATGACAACAAAGAAATTGATAACAAATGTGAACAATAACAAAAAGTAAGAAATTATAATCTTAATAATGATTTTTTAGGTGTTTGAAAAGGAAAAAGTGAACATCCAAAATTCTCATGCAACACTTATAAAAAAAATATAGGTATGATAAAAAATTATGTGAAAAAAAATATTAAAATATTTATGTATAATTAATTGTTTGAAAAGTCACCGTCTTTTTTTTTCTTTTATTAGATTGTCTCAAGTGTGGGGGAAATATAAAAAAATAAAATAAAATTATAGCACATTTAAAAGTTATAAACGATCCAATTTGGACCGCATATTACAACTGTGGGACATCTCCATTCAACTCTTTTCACGTGGAAGGGGACTCTGGCGAAGGAATCGAGGAGCAATGTGGGGCTTCACACTTCAGTACTCAATCATCTATATGTCTCTGTTTCTGCATTTCAATTCAACTGATAGATCTACTTCATGGGATCACGATATTTGATTTATATATCTGTCTACCTCTTCTTTAATCTTAATCAAATGAGACGTGCAACATCCATGTGCCACCGCCATATAATCATAATATCAATAGTGCAACAGGTCTTAAAACAAGTGCAAGACAAAAATCTGGCTTGGCAATTACAAACAAATTGTGGATCAAATTAAACATTATTTGCCTCATAGATTCCAACTCCATCTCCATAAATATATTATTCAGCTATAGATCAACATTACTAATTTATTTTAAGAGTTTAATGATTATATATTAATAAATATAAAAAAATATTTTATATTATCAATCAATTATAAATTATAATATGTATAATTTTTATATAAATTAATAAATTTATTATATATGTCAATTTTTAATAAAATGACAGTGAAAAAATTTAAAAATCTTTACATAGTTGGTGTAAGGACGTTTTTTCTCTTTTAATCGAATGCTACCTTTTAATTTGAAAAAAAAAATGGTTAACATTACTTCCCAATAATGCCATTTTTTTCGGGGGTGTCTCTTAATAGAAGTTTAAAAACTCTACTTTTTCGGTTTTTTTTTATATATTTAAAACAGGCTCATTCATTTAAATATCAAGAATAATTAAGTACGACATACGAAAAAAATCCAATCCGAAGAAACAAAGCTGGTCTGCTGCAGTAACTTGCTCTTTTCTATTTTCATTTTTGTAATTTTGTCCATAGCATGAGGATTGCGTTTCTTGGGACTTGGTTTTTGCTCTTCTTGTGTTTTGACAATGGGCAATCACGTACGGAACCTCTCCCAATCCGCACCCAAATGATCCAACTACCCATTTTATCACTCTCCCAAATACAAAATAAGCAAATGTTGAAGGAAGGGTATTATCTATTTGCACCTCTCATTTTCTCTTTACACTTCCTTTTTTTGGTTTAATATTTTAAAATAACTTCCTCTCTCTCCCCTTTTCTGCACCTCCTTCCATTCCATCTCAACAAGGGTGTTCATGACCCTACTCATGCCATTGATTCGATTAGCTTCAAAGAGACTTTTGACGGATTTATATTTAAGAAATTAGACCTAGTATACTTTATAATGGTTTCGCATTATACTTTGAGCCATTTCCATATGTTCCAATGTCATTATTTTAAAATTAATTTTTTTTTAATATACAACTTAACTTGATATATATATATATATATATATATATTAAGTTAGTTAATCTTAATAATGTAAAAAAATACAGTTTATTCTAAAAATACTTATAGTTAAATGATTTAAGTAATGACAACACATAATGATACTACACATAATTCAAGAGATAATATGACTTAGATTGTTTATAGGCCAATAAATACATCCACTTATAGAAAATGATTGGACATTTCATTAATAGAGTTCATAAAAAATTAAGGATTAATGATCATATGAAAGTTGATGAAGGTCTCATTAACTGGAATCTGGAATCTGAAAGTGATTCTATTTGTTTGAAAAACTATGCAAAATAAAGTTCGTTCTAAACAAAATCTGGTGACAAAGGGCATCTTGAATATGGAACAAGTGGTTTGTAAATCATGTTCAAAGGCATCTTAAACATTGAATCATTTGTTCCTAGGGTGTGAAGAAGCAATACAAGTTTGGTATTGTTGTCCTCTATAATTCATTACAATTTTGTGTTGCAATCTTAGGGTGATTTGGTTGGATAGGAACAAAGTTGTGTTTCAACAATCAGACTTGGAAGCTACAAAGATTTTTGAATATGCTCAGATCCTATACTGGAGGTCGTCGAGGTTTCATGAAAAGGAATTTATTTATCTGTATTCATCTTGACTAAGTAATTTGTACCAGTGTATTGTCATCACTAGGAGAAGCTCATAAATTAGATCGATGTAGATCCTAATCTTCAAGGATAAAGGGTTTGCTTCATCTTTGAACACGTATGCAAGATTGAGGATGTTCTTATAAAGTTTTGTATCACTCCATGTATTTTGTTTTTTGTTTTGTTTTGTGAGATATAGCTTATTCTACAACTGGCTTTGTAATATCAAGTGTTGTATTGTTGTCTTGGAGTTGGTATGGTATACCTTGTGCATGCTATGCATTCTTTTAATGAAAAGCTTTTTTCTTTGAGTTAAAAAGAAAATACATATGAAAATCGTTTGACGAAGTATAAGTGTAAGGTAAAGTATCATATCGGATAAAAATGTAAAAATTGAGCACCATACAAGTGAAGGAAAGATCTATAAACCTGAGTCTTGAGACTTTGAGTTAAAGTGTAATGTCTAATTTACTTATATGGTTATTCATAACTCATTAGTATAAATCTCCCTAGTCACAACAACGTTCATCTTTCTTATAACTAACATCAACAAAATGGACTTTTTTACTTCTTATATAAAGCACCATAAAGTTAAATTAACATAATAGATTATAGAAATATTCTTCTAGAATGCATTAAATATATTATGAAAAATAATTTTCCAAATGTTTATGAATACAGATTTTTGAGATATCTATAAAACTTAAATATATTTTCCAAAAATTAATTTTCGTAAGGTATTAAATATAGATTGGAATTAAGTACATTCTAGAAATTAAATTTTCAAGGCATCTAAAGTTTTCTAAAAAATACTTTTCAAAAATCAACGATAATCTTTTGTTAGTAAAAAATATTGCATAAAAGGAAAGATATGAAATTATGAGTCAATATTATACTATCAAATAAAACAAAACAAGTATATTCTATTAAAGAATAATGATTTTTAGAAGGTATTATATTTTGGAATTAAGTACATTCTAGAAAATTATTTTTCAAGGCATCTAAAATTTTATAAAAATACTTTTCGGAAATCAAAGATAGTTTTTGTCAATAAAAAAATATACAAAGGAAAAGATATGAACAAAATGAGTCAATATTGTGCTATCAAATAAAATAAAGCAAGTATATTACATTAAAGTAGAGTAGAAAATATGTGTGACTCACATAAAAATTTAGAAATTCTAATTTTTCTCTTCTCAACTTGAATTCAACAAAATGGCTAAAGGATAAGAATATGTACTCACTCCCCACCCCTTCCCAATTCCCAATCACCCCTAATAAAAGGGATTAATGTCATCTCAAATAGTGATTCTTAAAAAAGAGATATTAACTTCAATATATGATCTTTTTGAGATCTACTATTGGAGTTGACATCCAGATATCTACGTAGAGATTTGGTTCATCCATAAGAACCACCAAGATCTCCACTATTTCCCATTTTTTTTGTCTCTCTGCCTAGTAGAGACCCGTGGGAAGCAACTGCCATGAAGGGGAAGAGAGTATGGAGGGTTGCATCAAATGAAGGAGAGGGTGAGGGTTTGTCATGCGACGGATGGTGGGCATAGGGGTGGGGTTCGCAACAAAGGGAGGTGAGGGTGGTGGTAGGATTTGCGGAGGGCACAAATGGTGGTGGTGAGGATCACGGGAAGGTGGGGGTGGGTGGCATGATGGAGGGTGAAGGGTGGGAAAACGTGAGGAAAAACAAAAAGGGAAAGGAGGAGAGGGTAAATGGTGGGGAAGCGTGAGAGAAAAAAAAGAGAGGAAAAGGAAAATAGGTTTTGGGCATCCAATTTTTTTAATTATTTTTTTAAAATTAAAAAATATATAATTATTATAAAATAAATTTTAAATAAATAATAAAAGGGGAGTCTCTTTTGAGACCTATAAAAAAGGTTTAAGATCTCAAAATAAATATATAATTAGAGTAAAAAATTTAAATTTTTTTTTATAATCATGTGACAATATAGAATCTACAAAAATATGATTAAAATCTTAAACTAAAATCTTCTATTGAAGATAGATACATAAATTACATATAAACTACATTATAACAAACTATATAAAAAATGAATAGTAATCCTTGTTTGATTATAAAAGTGACTCAAGTACTATCTTAACCCTTCCCAAAGTACCGTTCACTAGTAATAAAAGGGGCTAAACTACAAATTTTAGCAAATTACATAAGAAAAAATAGCACTATTTTCATCCTTAAATATAAAGGAATTCATATTCTTTAAGAAAATTAGTTATTTTAATTAATAACATTAAGTTCGTAAGAGGAAAAATAAATTTATCTTATTAGTTTATAAATTTTACTTCAAAATAATAATAAAATAGTTAAAAATAATTAATAGAAGAAACAAATTCCAAAAAAGTCTTATATTTTTATTCTAAATAAAATAGGCACAAGAAGATGTATTTTGGTTATAAAAGATATTAAATATAAAAATATGCTAACAATATTATATTATTATCTTAATGATAAGAAAGAGACATGGGAAACAAAATGTTGCTTATATTATCTCTGATTATGATAACGAAATAGAATAGTCAACCGTCCCTTACGAGAGGAAAAACCTAAGGCTGTCTACCAACTCAAAATATTGCACTGTTTTTCAATGATCACTCACAGCAACACAAAGTGTTTATTCCGAATTCACACTAAAATAAACTCGATTAAGATAAAAATTTGGAACGGTGTAGCGATGATATCCAAGCTCAGACTCAACTCTTTAAGCCACGGATGCAATGTGGACAATCAAATCAATCACACGGGAACTGCAAAAAAAATAAACAAAATGGTCCTCATTAGCCATTACCAAGTAACAAAGAAGGATAAAAAAACACATTTCCTCGTCCTTCTATTCTAGGAGTGATTATGAGAACAAGATATAGAGTAATTACCTGTAACCCCATTCGTTGTCATACCAGGAAACAAGTTTTACAAAGTTGTCATTTAAAGAAATTCCGGCCTTGGCGTCAAATATGCTAGACCTGCACATGAAAGTAACATTCAACATGGTAAGTAATTAGACTAAGAGAAAACCAAAAACTGATCATGATAGTTTTATCTTCGAATGTTGCTTCAAAACACAACACATCACCTGTTATCACCAAGAAAATCAGTAGACACAACATCATCTTCGGTGTAACCCAAAATACCCTTCAATTTTCCCTCTGATTCCTCCCTGAAATTTCAACAAAAAGAGTTGTGGGTCAATACTCAATAGGGAAAAAAATATGATTCAATTTGCCAAATGCAAAGATTTTCAAAGCTTAAAAAAACTACTTGATAGCAGATTTGATGTGCTCATAGGTTGCTGGCTTCTCTAGCCTGACAGTAAGGTCAACAACTGAAACATCCACAGTGGGGACTCGGAAGGACATGCCAGTCAATTTACCATTCAGTGCTGGAAGAACTTTTCCTACAGCCTGTTTATCCCAAATTAAACATTCAACAAAGAACAAAAGCTTTAGAATAAAATTTACACCATCCAACTAAAGAAGTATGCATAATTTTAAATATAACAAAGGCAGTACCTTAGCAGCTCCAGTGCTGCTGGGAATTATATTGAAGGAAGCAGCTCTTCCACCCCTCCAGTCCTTGTTTGATGGACCATCAACAGTCTTCTGAGTAGCTGATTCATCACAAAAAGTAAATAATGAATACCATATCTTCATCTAAAATTGAAAAAGATAATAGATTAATTCAAGAAGTTAATAATATGGCCAAATGACAAACCTGTGATGGCATGAACAGTGGTCATAAGACCCTCCACAATTCCAAATCGGTCGTTGATAACCTGTGCAAAATTAAGAATTAATAATTTCATTAAGAAAAATGCAAATTTATAATACAGATGGTAGCAGCAATAAATAAATATATCACAAGGGTATAAATCAAAATAAACCTTGGCGAGGGGAGCAAGGCAATTGGTAGTGCAGCTAGCATTGGAAACAATGTCAAGCTCTGGTTTGTACTCCTTCTCGTTAACACCAACAACAAACATGGGTGCATCTTTGCTTGGGGCAGAGATGACAACCTTCTTGGCACCACCCTGATCATAACGATATCCAAATTATACTCAATTCAAATCACTAATTAAACTTCCTAGACATCTAAAAAAGGCAATTAGTATTCGAAAAGAATCAAAAGACACGAATGATCCATTTATTTTCGATTGGCAAAAGATAATTTGTTAGTTGTGATTAGAAATGTCAGTTGGGAATTCAAATCCACGAACTCTCCCCCTCCCTTTACGCTTCTCCAACTACTGGGCCAATCTTATATCTCCCCACACAAAAGATCCACAACAATAGATAATCAAATAAGAGAGAACACAACAAACCTTCAAGTGAGCAGCAGCCTTGTCCTTGTCAGTGAATACACCAGTTGACTCAACAACATAATCAGCACCAACCTCACCCCATGGAATTTCCTCAGGGTTCCTAAGGCAACAAGATCAACGAATTAGATTAAAAAAGAAAAAAGGAACATGTAAAATCCTAGTGTCTATGGACACAAATCATAGATTTAATTAAAAG
This sequence comes from Glycine latifolia, assembly GCA_013407115.1. Classification (NCBI taxonomy): domain Eukaryota; kingdom Viridiplantae; phylum Streptophyta; class Magnoliopsida; order Fabales; family Fabaceae; genus Glycine; species Glycine latifolia. The sequence continues at coordinate 788,062 of CM023958.1, forward strand.
TAAAACACAAGAAAGAGGTATCAGTTTACCTGATTCCAAAAACGGTGACGGGCTTCTCACCGAAGAGAAGGGTCTTAGAGTCCTTCACCTTGACATCAAAATGCTTCCACTGGCCATGAACGGTGTCGTACTTGAACATGTATGTCTGCCAGAGCAATCAATGTTTAAAACATTAAACAACGCACATTATTAGCAAAACCTACTACTCTCATATTCAATATTGCAACCCTTGTGTGTTTTTTTAGGACAATAGAGTCAAAGAAAAAAACATTTACCATGTAATCAGTGGTGATGAAAGGATCGTTGACAGCAACAAGTTCAACATCATTCCTTTGAAGGGCAACCCTGGCCACCAAACGGCCAATCCTTCCAAATCCTGCATACACATAATCTTCTTCTTAGTACAAAACAAAGAAAGAAAAACACTGAAAAAGTCACATGAAACAAAACCAATTCATTACCGTTGATGCCGATCTTAATCTTCTTATCTGATGCTGCTCAACAACAACAAAAAAAGAACATTAGAAAACCATGGATTAAGAGGTTAAGAAATTAAAATAAAATAAAATAAAAAAACTAAATCAAGCTGCGAATGAATAGTAGACTAGAGTGAGTACCCATGAGAGTGTTTGAACAGAACGAGAATGAGATTCGAAATGAGAAAGGAAGTGTAATTAGAGCGTGATTTGGTGAGGCAAATTTAAAGGGGTTGTGTCATAAGGTCACGTGAGGGGTCATGACCGTTTTCTTGCTTGGGGAAAAAGAAAAAAGTAGCTTCGAGCCGCTGATTTACTTGCATTGAAAAATAAAGACCGAGGTTTAGCCCATGGTTTGTCAACAGGGTTTAAACGTTGGGTGAGGTGAGGCGTGACATTAGCAACTAGAAATTGCCTTCTAGGACAATTGGTTGCATGATTTTGGACCTTCCTAATGAATAATAATAATGATTGCTTTCATTTAATAAGAATTTACTAAATTCAATCAAAAGAAAGTACTCATATTTAACATGTTATAATTTAATTAATTTATATCATAATTCAATTATTTGAACAACGTGTATGAATTATTCTAAATTCTCTAATACTATTTTTAATTTATACGGATTAAAAAATTATATTTTTATTTATTGTTTAAAATATTGTATTTGTTATTTAACATCTTTTTAATAATACTCTTTTAATAAAACTTTTAAAAGCATTTGGTAATGGTTGTCGGAATTGTAAATTGGAATCCTAGAATATTCGGGTGTTGAGCTGTTTCTATGCTGAGACTTGTCAAGTTTCTAATGGATTTTTTGTTGACCTTTTTAGCTAATGCGGTTTTCTAATAGGAAGTTGATAGTTCAGCCAAAAAAAAAGCATTATTTTATAATTTAAACCTTGATTAGCTTTACGAATAAATTCAATTAAAATTGCAGTTAATTTTATCACTATCAATTCCTATTCGGTTTGACAGCATAGTCTCTAGGTTGTTCTACGGCAATGACATGTACAGAGAAGAAATAATATTTTATTTGAAAAAATTAAAGAAAAGTACAAAAAAAAATTGACATAATCAATGTATTTGGGGATGTCTCAACAAATGAAGCCTTACAGGACGTGATCATCCATAGTCCATACTACCGTCAACTTCAAGTGTTATAAAGAAAAAAGTATTAGATTTTATAAATTATAATTAACATTATAAAATAAAATTCAATTAAAATTGCATTTAGTTTTATTACCATCAAGTTGCTTTTTACAATACTAAAATTACGTCAAATTTAGACTTGAATATTTTTTAGTTAGTGTAATTTAGTTTTTTTTCATCCTTTTAAAATTATTTTTTATTTTTAATAATTATAAATTATTATTATTATTTAATTTTTCGTCTTTATAATAGATAGCATTTCTTTATAATTCAAAGTATTATAAATTATTATTATTATTATGATTGAATGTAAAAAAAATAAAATAGTTTGAATATTACCAAATGTTTACCACCCTTCCACTCTAACGTCACTTTGCACTCATACAAGGCAGGAAATGCCTCTTCGAAAGGCTTCGGCCATTGTGACTAGTCAAGCCACACTCGCCTCGAACACCCTCTTTGTTGTTGCTATTTCAGAAATTTCCGTAGTACCTCTAGTATGGGCAACTTTGTGTGATCTCATAATCGATAAGGTAATCGCAGTTAATTAGTTGATGACATTAGTTGACCAAGTTTCACTAAAACCATGCTACCTGATGCTTATAAATAGCAAAGGCAATCCACAATCCAAGTAAGACTCTACACTCTACCATTACTCTACAATCCAAGCGTCAAATTTACCAAACTTGTATGTGTAACTAAATGCTCTATCAAGTCTCATTCAACTTCCATATTTATTTATTATAGTCAAATTCAAGTTATCAACTTATTATGTGTCTGATACAAGACTTCATCATGTTTCATTCAACTTCCTTATTTCTTTGTTATATATAATAACAAAAACTTTAAAATATTCCGTGCTTAAACTTAAAATAGCTAACTACTAAAGCGCTTAATTACATTGTTATTTGTTTCAATTTGTAATTACTTGTTTCGTTGACTCCGTTGTATTCTATTATATTCTCCTATTTTATGTCATCGTGTACTGTATTGAAATGGTGAGGCTTGAGCGTGATGCTTGACATCAGTCTTCACGTTCTGTTAATCAATAATCATATGCTGCAAGGTTCACTACCTTACTAATTATTTTATATGCTAGTTCAGTATTTATATACCAAGAGAGGAATACCAAGGTTATGCTGCATCCGAGGCATGGAACATGAACTCACCAGTGAAACTCCGATTTTATTTAAATATTGTACAGGGATTGTAAACAATTGAATATCGGCCAACCAATACAATTGTTCTAGATCTATGGTAAAATAGAAGCAAATTCAAATAAGGGACTCCTTTATATCATCAATTTTCCATCCCTGATGTACATTTTAGATCGCCCAATATTTGACAACTGTGCTGTGACTAAAAATTACTTGGTGGATTATGTGATGGATTGTTTTGTATTCAAACGAATCAACAAAGGTTAGTACAAAATTCCAAGCATCCAGAAGGTCCTGGCAAACAAAAAAATAAATAAACATCCATAAGGTTCAACTCTAAGGATGATTTGATTTTGAACTTAGAAAAGAACTAATGAAACTCGTTACCGATAGAGTACCAAAATATTACAGGGGTATAAATGTACGCAGCATTTTTATGAAAAATGTCCATTTGGATTAAAACATTAAATTAGAAAAGACGATTTAAAAAACACTATGGCGTCGCCCGGACTCGAACCGGAGACCTTCAGTGTGTTAGACTGACGTGATAACCAACTACACCACGACACCATCACATCGTTTGCAAGAATTTCTGGAAAAATAATTATATCTTTGTTATAATTGAATTAAGCCATTTTGATTTCCTAAATGCCACAAGCGAAAGCGTTCAACTTTCGGGTTATACATCCCTAATTTGGAATTCATTTGTATTAAATATATATATTTTATAACATGTAAGATTCACCAAGTAAGGTTCTTTTGGATTCATATGCATGCCAAGAATAATGATCTATTTAGTAGAAAAATATATATTTTATTTTTTGTTCTTTAAATTTTTTTATAGATCAATAATAATTACACATTATAAGAAGAATTAATCTTTAACATAGTGAATTGAAATACATATGTGATTTTTGAATGAAAAAAAAACTAAATCATGGTTATAAAAATAATCTAACTTTTACACTTCTCCCAAACATACCCGTTCCAATAAAAAATTATGGCAAATCTGATTTTTTATAGTAATGATAAATTTATTATATATAATAATTTGTTATTAAATCAAAATATAAAATATATTTAGATTATATTTGACAAAATTAGTTTAAAGTTAAAAAGTTAACTGGAAGTTAAAAGTTAAAAATTCATAACTGAAAATTGAAAAATTAACTTATTAAATTATAAGTATTCGATAAAATTAATTGTTAAAGTAGTTAAAAAGTATAAAATGACAAAAAATATATATTTATTTAAAAATAATAATAGAGAAATTTGATAAATATATTGAAGATAAAAAAATAAATATATATAAAAAACACTAAAAATTATAAGCTAATCTTTTAGAAAATATTACTTCAATTAACATTTTTAAAAACATAAAAAACTATTTAAAAAGTTTGATTACTAAACCATCAAACAAACTTTTTGATTATTAAAAAATTAAAAGTCAGTTAAAATATTTTTTCTAACATAACCTTAGACAATCATTAACTATTTTCATTAAAAACATAATCATTCAAATATTTAATTTAAATATATTTTTAATCTCTTAAATTTGAGTAACTTTTGTTTTTATCTTTCAAATTAAAATTTATTTTTCAGTCTTCAATTTTAAAAAATATTCTTTTTATTTTCTCTCTATAAAAAAAATAAACATCTCCATTATCTCAAAATCGATTTGAGATTTTTTTATAAAGATGGATTAAGAAAACATTTTAAAAATGGAGAGATTAAAAAAGAATATTCGAGATTGAAATTTTATTTTGAGAATATGAGATCATGCCAGTTATGGGAACATTTTAAAAAAAATTCATTGCCCGACATTTTATACCAGTTAACAAGTAGAATTAGTAAACAAGGCCATGCAATTGTTGCAACGTATCAACTGAGAGATGGAAATTAAGTTGCATGTAAGTGATGGCACATAAAGAACATTTGTAAGTAGCAACATAGAGATGATTGTTCCATTTGTAAAGAACATAAAAATTTGTAGGTTGCAATGGTACGGGTACCTAAACCCACTGAACAAGGAGAAATAGAGCGGATATTAGTAAGGAAGGAGAAATAGCCCTGCTATCCAGAAGCCAAGGCTGTTTGGAAGATACTATACCCGATAATTTTTCAGTGGTCTTTTTGGAGGAAATAGCAAGAGACATCAAATGTTGAAGCATGTCACGAGTAAAGTCATCAATTGACAAAGGTTTGGAAGGGACACCATCGACAGGAGATGCACCAGAATGAGTGGCATGTGCAGACATAATAGCAGGTCGTCTTTGAGTAGAGCGACCACGTCCACGTCCACCGGCAGTACCATCAGGGTAGCCAGTGAGTTTGTAACAGTGAGAGATATCATGATTGGGACATCCACAGTTGGTGTAGATGACCCGTGGCTTAGGTGGATCAGAAAATGCATTGGTGATGGCACAACCAAGAGCGTCATAAGGAGTCTCAGTAGCACGAACCATAGCTTTATGTGATGCCTCTTGAATGACCATAGCAAACACGCGATTAATGGTGGGAAGGGGATTGGTGTTGAGGATCTGGGTGATAAGAGTATCATAGACAGCATGATCAGGGCCTATAAGAAATTGATAGACGCGATCATTTTCGATTTCAACAGCAACAGATTTGGTGAAAGCACAAGTATCACCAGTGGCACAAGAATCAAATGCGCGGCTAGATTCTAGTTCATCCCAGATGGAGCGAAGCTAAGTGTAGTAATCAGTAGCAGGTGCACCGTTTTGCTTCATACTTGCAAGTGAAGCTTTGAGATGGAAGATAGGAGGAATGTTGGCAATTGCAAAATGTTCTTTGAGATTATCCCAAAGACGTTTGGCAGATTCAAAGCACTTGATGAATGGATGCATCTTAGGATCTAAGGTATTGTGAATCCAAATATTTATCATGGTGTTGCACAGGGACCAACATATGCTTCATCAGAGATTTTATCAGTAGGTTCCTTAGCGCTACCGTCAACGAAATCAATTTGTTCTTGGCTTTTAATGCGTTTCTCATTAACTTAGACCAATTGTCATAATTAGATTGGCCACGTAAAAGAACAATTGTGAGAATGACACCAGGATGATCAGAAGGATGAAGGAAAAAAGGTGATTTTGGATCAGTGATTTTAAGAATCTGACTTGTGGAAGTCATGATGGAAAAAAAATTGACGCAAGGATCGTCAAACTCTTGATACGATAAAGGAAAGTTGCAAAGGAATAAGCAGCTTGAATTTATTCAGGTACGTACTGGTCATTAAATAAACCTATGAAGTAACAATAACAAATACAATATATTGGATAGTTGTACTAAGAAGCCTAAGATAAAGGAAAGATGCTCATCTCATGCAACTGAAATACAAAATAATAACAAATTATTCTTATCATATAGAACTCAATAATAAATGGTCATACGCAGAACAAGCTATTCAAGTTGGATTCTTCCACCTTGGTCCTCACGCATATTCTTATCACTTTTTTCTCCGCCTCCTTCTTCTTTCACAAGTTTCCTTTGAAGCGGAGCCTATTTCCCTCTCTCTCTCTCATTGCTGCCTCTCTTCTCAACATGGCCGCCAACAGATGGTTAAAACCTGAGGTACTTAATTTCCTGTTCCCTTGTATCCGTGTGCATAGTGTAATACACAATGTAATTTTACGTATTTTAATAAAAATAATATTTTCTTTTTAATTTTTTAAATAATATCCCAAAGACATTGATTAACATTTATTTAAAAGAAATTGTTAAAATATATCAAATTTAACGTAATAAAAATACATACGTACAACAATAATTATGTTTTCGCTCAGTATAACATAGTGAAATATTGTTTAATATAGTGAAGCATGTAATATTTGATGTGAATGTGACGATATGCTTAACGGGTTTTGTTACGTGAATAGGTATACCCACTCTTCGCTGCGGTTGGTGTGGCTGTTGGGATCTGCGGTATGCAACTTGTCAGGAATATAACCACCAATCCTGAAGTCAGGTTGTAACACCCCGTATGCATCCGGTGTATTAACATATTACTTAATCAGATAAGCGCAGTAATTAATATAAAACCAATTAATTACAACCACGGAAGCGTTTTCAAAAACCGTATCTCTTGATTCATTATGTATGGTATTAAAATCAAAGTAACAGAAACGAATGCCAAAACATCACAAAAGTCTTAGGGATCCAGATAACTCAAAAACAACGGCAGATGAGACTATAATATCTATACAGATATACCAGGAGAGTTAAACATATGTACATAATACAATATGCTCAGTACATACTCTATACAGGCTCAAAATATATGCACATGCATATCTTCCCTCGCAGGGGTACAAAACAATAACATAAACAACAAAAACTGAGCCACAAAGCTCTCAAAAGCTGTCCCAACAGCTACACAGAGTCTGTCCCTACTGGGGCCTCCCGCCCTGGGACCTGTCGTCTCTGCCAGCAGCATCACCTGAAAATAACATCCCCAAACAGGGGTGAGATAAAAATCTCAGTAAGCTCAGGGCTCTTGGAGGCTTTTCCCTCCCCCTGGCTCACTTTCAAGGCACACAGCATCATAGGTATCACAATAACTAGGCCTCCCGGCCCTCACAACAATACATATACACATAGCACATCCAAGAATAGGCTTCAACCGCAACGGGACCCCCTATTTCTTGGTATTAAGGGATCATCATCACCCTTATCAAAAAGATGCATCATCATCAGCATCTAGTGTGAGACCGGAACTCACACCCCGTGTCATCCAACGGGAGCTACCCCTACACAAGGATGCACGACATATGGTACCTCCGAGAATAGGTCTCATCCGCAACGGGTCCACCTATCTCTTGGTCTTAAGGAATCTCTCCTATGGAGCAAACCAAACTAGGAGGTGCGCTCTACTCCTAGGGAGGTCCATATCTATCTACTGGCCAGAAGATCTATCCAGAACACAATCATACATACAAAGCATAGCATAATGCATATATATTATCATGAGAATATTGTAATCACCAATGCAATGCACATGCATCATGAATGTAACCATCACTCCCTCGGAGTATGGTGGAACACAGCAGTGGGAACAGTCCCAAGAACACAGAGCTTACCTGACAAGGCAGTGCTCTGCTGTCCAATCCCTGGACCGTGGGCTACGCCACCAACACCCTCGGTGTCACGCCCTATATCAAGGCAACAAGCATATATCAATAATTTAACAAGACATTCAAACACTATATAACGGTTTTCGACCGTCAGAATGAAAAGAAACGCAATTTCTTTCCATTTCAACCTCTCTGTTTTCTATCTTAGGGTTATCAAAACTAACCACTTCATTGGCGGTTCACAAACCCTCAACAGATTCATCTCAGCCTAATTAAGGCATCAGAGTCCCTACAAGACTCGGTATGAGCCAATTCAAAGGATTCACTGGCCTTAACCAGGTCAATTATCCATACTTTACAAGTTTATCAGAACGGCTATTTCAACACATTTTCACCGTTTATTTAGCCTCCTGAACATCTTTTGTAAAGGTACTTAGGCTCACAGTCATCATTATATCAATATTCTTCCTACTCATACAGAGGTCAGAGTCAAAACTAAACTTTATCAATACTTAAAATTCAAGGCTCAGACTTCATCAGAACAACCTCCTGAGCATACTTTTCAACAGAATCCAAGCCTAATTTCGACTCCAACTCGATCATTTATCCAAAATTCATCAAAACTCATCAAGAATTATCTTTCAGAAATAACTGGTTAAAGCTCGAGTTTCTTACCTCTAGACTGCTGAGGAAGATCAGAGGATAGCTTTTCCAAGCTTGAACGCCTCTGAAACGACTCCTTTCTTCTAAAAATCCAAGCTCTGGGGATATTCCCTAGAGAACGGGATTTCTCCGTTTGGTTATCTTTTTGAGAGATTGAAACTAGGATCTAGCTCATCTCAAGATTCTAATCAACTTTCTAGTTGGGTGGGAAGTGTTTAGATGAAAAATGGAGAAGATATGAAGCTTCTCTGGTCGTTAATGGCAGAACCAGAAAAAGGAAGAAAAAAGATATTTGAGAGGAGAGAGAGAAGCACGGTTATTATACAGGTATATATGGATCTTTTATATATGTATACAAGTTGTTGGTTTGGACTTCATTTGATTTTTCATTGTTCAGATCCAATGTTTCCTCGATCAAAATACAATTCCACATGTAAATTATTGTTAGACATTTAGCTATATATGTTTAATTGCTGCACCATAATTTATGAAAACTTACATAATTCTTTTCTTTGGATCTATTCCCCATATTATTGTTTTAGGGTGGATGAAACAATTTAATGATATCTAGATCTACTTTTATGTTATTTTTTCATCATCAACAATAGAACTATTTAAATCAATGCAACAAAAAATGTATTTGTCTGATCTGTGATTATTGAATTTGGTTATGCTCTCAGGGTGACCAAACAGAACAGAGCTGCAGGAATTCTTGAGAATTTTGCAGAGGGAGAGAAATATTCACAACATAGCCTGAGGAAGTATGTCCGCGGCAAACAACCTCAGATTATGCCATCCGTCAACAACTTCTTCTCTGATCCATCAAACTAAAGCAAATGCCAAACTTTCTGTTCTTGAGAATTTATTTCTGGGATTAATTTTTTTGGCTTAATTTCCGGTATTGGGATTCAGAAGTAGGACAACGGGATTTGATTTTTCACATAAAGATGTACTATGATTCTGTAATTTGTTGATAGATGACATTCAATCTGTCTAATAATAAAATTTTATACTTGGCATTTATAAATGGTCTTCATTAGTTTTTTTACGCTGTTAACAGAAATTTTCACGCAGGTGTTATTTCTTCTTAAAATTTCAATTGATAATTTAATTTAGATAATAAGAACAAGAGCTTACTAATGAAATCCAAACATTGGGTCATGACTCATAAGTAATTCTTAGTGAATCAAATAAATAAGCCATCGTTTATATTATACATATCCTTTATTCTATCCTGTGTACTAAACATGAGTTGCATGCGTATTGAGAATATTGTTTAATATACAGCAATAATTTCTTCACCAGATAAATTCTAATACGAACCTGCAAAAGTTATTGATCTGAATGTTGTTTTAGAGGAACCGAGTTAGTCCTTAGGGTATATTGAAACAAGGTTGGATCCTTAGGAATTATGCCAAGCTTAGATCCTAAATCCAGCACAGAAATTTTGCAAATATTTATGTCTACAATGAGTATCCATGAATCAGAAGGCTCCATCACTCCAAAGGGAGCTAGAACTAAAATGTGGAATTTCCCATTTTATGTCCTGCCTGACTCAGTATTTCAACATATAAGTGTATGTTTGAATTTCAGTTTAAAATATGATGTATGAATTTTAAAATAAATCTAATAATCTACAAATTCAATTTTATAAAAGAAAGAATTTGGATATTTTTACAAATTTCATTTTGCTCCAAACATTTGTTTATAACTGAAAAATAAACATGCACGAAAAGAAGAAAGCTGAATCTTGTACAAAGTAAATTTTACTTTTGTTCCATTGTTAGTTCATTTGTTTCATGCACAGTGGATTCAAATATTCAATGCTAAAACCGCTATCGAATCAATTTTCCTTCTAATCGGCTCAGCGAAAAATTGACAGAAAGTAATGAGCACAAGAAGAGCTTGGTTGGCTTACTGGGGAAGTATAGTTACAATAAAGTTCGACAACAAAATCGTAAATCCCGACTCTTAATATGACAAAATAATACATTTAAATAAAATTTTAATCTTTTCAAATTTTCATAAATTTTATTCTTAAATTTCATTTGGATATCGATTTTTGTCCAAAAAATAATTTGTAGCTTAGTTTTTGAATTCTTAATTACAGCAATATATTTATTAAATACTTTTTTGGTATATATGGACGTTATTAAATAGTGTTTGAGTAATTTATTTTTTATCTTCCACGAATATTATTGAACATTAATTTAGAAGTTTTTAAAATATTTTATCTTTTTTGATTAATAGATAAACTTATTTAATTAATATTATATACAATAAAATACTTTAAATTAATTTGAAAATTAATATGTATTAATTAATATAATTTTTTGAATCTTTAAAATTTAAATTTATATATTTCATACTTTATGTGTTTTGGTTATCAATAAAATAAATTTATGTTGATTAAATAAAAAATTTAATATTTTTATTTTTATCAATACATTCTTTCATTGAGTGAGGTAATTAATTTTAATTAATTTTTATTTTTTTAGTTTTTCGATTAAATACATTTTAATTTAAAAGGAGCTTTAAAAATAACAAAATATATAAATTTATAAACATTTTCTACTTTATTTTTAAAGCTCTTATTTGAGCTTAATTTAATTTCAAAGTTACTTTCATGCACACAAAAAAATTAAACAAACCTAAAATGTATAAAAATATTTATTATTTGTATTATTATTTAATCATATATATAATTTTTATTAATTATTAAAAATTTAAATTTAGAGTAATTTTTATTTTGTATTAAATTTTTATACACTAAAAGGGTAAATATTTTTAAAGTACATACAAAATACAAATTACTCTAATTTTAATTTTTAACAATTAATACAAATTTTATCTTTTATGTACTATTATTATAATTTTATGTTATCAACTAATCATAAAACATTCCTCTAAAAATAATTATGGTTTTAAGTTGACAAATTTATCATGTATATCAATATGGGAATTGTGATTGAATGCTAAATTTACATACACATTTTACTCTAAATATTAAACACATATTTAATTTAAAACATTTAACAAACACAGAAATGAATTTAAGTTAATAATATGAGAGCATTTTATTATTCGTTAAAGTTGATAGAAAAATATAAATTCATATGAAAAATAATCGTTAGTGTAGATGTGAAACTCGAAAGAATTTATGATTTCTAATAATAAAAAATTAAAAATAAAGAATATATTTAAAGGAGTAACATATAATTTAAAAGAATAAATTATACTCGCACTCCTCGATATTTTGCTGAAATTTCACCCCTCCTTTTTTGCATTATACCAAAAAATCTCTTAATTGTTTTACTCACATTACACTTAGACCCCCTCCTTCCTAAACACACAGAAATTAAGCATATGATGGTCACATAACTTTTAATGAAAATTTTTGTCTAAAATATTCTCATCTTCTTTCTCTCAACCTGAAAATATTTTAATACTCTTGTTTCTTTTTTGTTTTTTGTATAGTTGGACGTAAACTAAACTTTTTGTTGGGCATGAACCCATTTGTTGGTACGCAGTGTTAACAACCTTCTTCTCATCTTTTGTTCTACTAACATGCATATGAATTGACTTTTGATTCTCAACAAACATTTTCAACACATCATGATCAGTCTTAAGGGGGAGAATTTTACCACTAGCAGTATAATAAAATCATAAAATAAAAGGGTGACATGGTGACAAGTCTAAATCATTAGCAATATTATTCACACAATCATGTATTCTATGTATTCCAGTTCATCCATTGTGTTCCTATAGTCCCAAACATCAACACTATTTTAATCAACAATAATAAACAAATGATTTTTAGTTCATCCATTGTGTTTCATGTGATCTCAAACATCAACGCTATTTTAATCAATAATAATAAACAAATGATTTTCAGTTCATCCATTGTGTTTCCTGTAGTCCCAAATATTAACACTATTTTAATCAACAATAATAAACAAATGATTTTAAAAACCATACGTGGTCCCAAACTGGTCCTCCATTGAAATTTCATTCAGAAATAGTTAACAATAAACAATCAAAATTAAATAAATAATCTTAAATAGTAACCTATATACAAGGTCCATTGATCACTTACAAGCATAACCCCAGCGTGAACATAAATCATGGAATAAGAAGAGAAATATAGCGCTCGTGAACGTTGAAGAGGAAGACAAACGAAGACACTCATGAACATCGTGAGCTAGAAGAGGAAAAATGGAGAATTCGCGAACTGGAATAGGAACGGTGAAGATGAATGGAATGTGGACGTCGTGAGAGAAAAATGAACTCGCACCTAAGAGGAAGATGAATAGTACTCATGAATGGTGAGGATGAATGGAATGTGAATCTTAAATTCTGAAACTAATTGGAAAATGATAATTTGGATTTTACAATTAAAATGTAAGGACAATTTTGTATGCTCACATATTTCAATTGACGTTAGGTTAATAGTGTTAATAAAAAGGGGTAAAAGTAATGTAAAAAAAAATGAAAAGGTATCTAATAAAATTTGAGCAAAATACAAAAAATGTAAATATAATTTATTCAAGATTTATATTCTTGTGATAATTATAAATTCTAAAATGTATAAAATAAAGCACTAGTATGCACAAGTACCCACGTATGTACACGTAGACTTGCACTAAAAATTAGTGTGAATCTCTAAAGGCAAATTCCTTTCACTTGACCGTTAAATAGGGAAATTTAAATAATATTGACGTTGCCATAATGGACCAACAAAGGCCCAAAGAAGCCACCAAAAAAAAATAATCAAACTAGCCGTTATGGTGCTTCCCTATCTAATTTCATTCTTTCCACTTCCAATCCCTAATTTATTGCCATTATTTTCCCGTTTTCAAAACCAGTTCATTTCGCTTACCAGTGTTCTCAAACCCGAAACAAAACCTTCCCCATTTTGCTTCATCGGGCGAACAAGTTCCACCCAACCCTAAATCGAAAACTTGAACGTTCGTTGTTCGAAATTAGACTTGATTACAGAAGAAAAGACATGGCCGCAAGAACAGTTGCCAAAGACATAATCACTCTTCGCGGTTCCGCAGCAATCGTTAGCGAGTTCTTCGGTATTCATATCTCTCTTCTCTTTTCTCGCTTTCCTCCGATTTCTTTCACTTTAGCATACCTGTGTATTTTTTTGTGAACTTTTGCCTGATTTTTGTTTTTTTTTTGTGGTGATTTTTTCAAATCAGGATATGCTGCCAATAGGTTTGATCCTTCTGTCCTGCATTTTTTATTTATTTATTTTGGGCCTTATTTTTCGCATTGCAATTATGCATGTGGCTGGAAAAGTTGTGATATTTATAAGTATTTCAATATGGGACTTTGATCAGCATTCTCTACAACCGTGGAGTTTATCCAGAAGAAAGCTTTGTGAAAGTTAAGAAATATGGCCTTCCCATGTTGCTAACGGAAGATGAGGGTGTCAAATCTTTTCTAGCAAATCTAACTGCTCAGCTCTCTGGTAACTAACATCCCTAATTTGTTTCTTCTGTCGTGGTTCTTTTTTCATCTCTTGGAAGCTGTAGAGAAATGACAATAAGTCATTGTTTAGTTGGGAATCATTGTTTTGGATTAATTTATTCATAGTATAAAAGTTCATTTTAAGAAATGGTTTTGAATTTGTATCATTTTTTAGATTTCCTTGTTTTTTGCAATGCTTTGGTAGCAGTTCAGTTGTGGTATCATTGTTGATCATTGCTTTTGAATTTTGAAAAGAATGGCTTGAAGCTGGCAAGTTGCAGAGGGTGGTCCTTGTTATAATGAGCAAGGCCACCAGTGAAGTGCTTGAAAGGTGGAACTTCAGCATTGAGACTGACAGTGAGGTTGTTGAGAAGGGGTGGGTAACTTGACATAACTAAGGCTCTGTTTAGATAAAATTCTCTATGAACACTTGTAAAAGTTGAGTTTCTCCCAAAAGTTAAAATTAACTTGTGTACTTAACTTGTATATAAACTCTCATCTAATTTCTCCAAAAGTTGAGGTTCATTTGTTGATTTTAACTCACCGGAGAAGCTTGATTCATTTTACCTATCTATTTGTCTGAGTGTATGGAAAAGTTTATTCAAACAGTGCATGAATCCCAGACTAAATTATCTTCCTTCAAAAACTCCTCCCTTGGTGTTTATGTTTTTCATTCTTTTATTTGTTCTTTTTAATCTTTCAGTGTCTCAAGGGAAAAGAGTGACAAGGAGATCATGAGAGAGATACAAGCGATTATGAGGCAGATTGCTTCAAGTATCACTTATTTGCCATGCCTGGATGAACCTTGTAAGGACCATGTGTTTTGCCAATGATCATTATGATCAGGAGAAGAGTTGTCATTCCCTTAGCATCTCGTCTGTTTCTGCTTTTCATCTTATTTATTTAACGTTTATTACTTTATTTTATCTCCCAGCTAAGCATATCTATCTTGTTTCAGGCGTTTTTGATGTGTTAGCGTATACTGACAAAGATGTGGCAGTTCCATTCACATGGGTTGAGAGTGATCCAAAACTTATTGCAAATCCGCAAATGGTGAAATTGCATTCCTTTGATACTAAGGTAAATTTGGACTTGTAATTTAGTTAATTTATCTGACTCGGCATACTTTGTTTAATTTAGCTAATCCTAGTATTTCTGTTTTGGCTAATGCAGATTCACAAGGTTGACACGCTTGTATCATACAAGAATGACGAATGGGATGAGCAGTAGAGGGGCCGGCCGTCTTTGTCTTGTATTTTTTGTTCAGCTTCTGTGTTTTGTTTCTTCAGTTCTTGAGTGAATTTCCTGTTGTGTTAGCCCTGTCAATTGTGAATTTTCTATTCACATTGTTAGATATGTGTACTACTGTGGGATTCAACGGTATTAGTATTAATCCTCCTCCCTTCTGTATGTTTGACTTCTTGTGGCAGTAAGAATTGCCATGGAGGGATCTCAAGAAATCTCTCCCTGTTCTTTTCAGAAGGTTGGATTTATCCATCATTTCATTCAGTCTTGTGAAACAAATGCCTCAAGAAATCTGTTTCTGGTTGTTGAAACTAAGCATCTAATTAGCGTGGGATCATAAATAACAAATTATGATAATTAGTGAAAATATGTTTTGATTTCGAACTTTTGCTGGTGGGACTCTATCCCACACTTTATCTTAGCTGAGTTCTATAGAAATAGGAACGGCCTTGCTAACTATAGATTCAAATAGTTGTTGCTTCATGGGCATAGGTTGGGTGGTATTTTTTAACATAATTAATACTTTTTTGGGAGTAAAATAGGAAATTGGTTAATCATTTTTTTTTCCTTCTTATTTACCTAATCAATTTAATTCAAATGTTTTTATTTATTTTA
Organism: Glycine latifolia; assembly: GCA_013407115.1. Taxonomy (NCBI): domain Eukaryota; kingdom Viridiplantae; phylum Streptophyta; class Magnoliopsida; order Fabales; family Fabaceae; genus Glycine; species Glycine latifolia. Next base: position 803,942 of record CM023958.1, read on the forward strand.
CATTCTCTTTTATTTCAATTAAATAACCTTACTTTATAATCTCTTTTAACTCTTTCGTCTCTTTTCATTCCTTTTCACTACCTTTACCATATACAGTGTTAATCGGGGCATTTTACTTAGTAGCAGTGTTGTTAAATTCAAACTAGATTGGCGATCCAATCAGTTTAATTGGAAAAATATTAGTCTGGTCAGCTTATCAAATAAAAAAAAATTTAAGTCACTGCTAAAATAATCAAAGACTAGGTCGCTCGAGAGGTGATCACACTAACACATTGACTCTTATAATAGGTTATTGCACATGTCTAAAATTGGTTGCATAACGAGACTGAGTGTTGTAAAATCGTTTTCTAGTACCACTTAGTGGATAATTTATTGGACGTCCCATCGTTGTAATGTATTTGATTAGTTTCTATTTCCTTTTGGGCCTTCATGTCCATTACAAAACACAATAGACAAATATATTTGACAAGTAGAACCATAATATGCACAAGGGAATTTTTTCTTACACCCCAAAAAATTCAAGCACCACCGTTTTTTCATTTTAGAATACTCTTTCCAAAATGAAAAGGTGCTTGAATTCAAGGAAGTTGTGCCCTATGCACATAGACATCACGGTAACCCAATATACATGAGAGCAACAAACCAACTCATTGTTCAATCAAGATCTTTGTGCATAATTCTCAACCATTAATATTATTTACATAAATAAAATACGATAATAGAATATAATTAAAAAAGTCATGTTTAAAGCTAATAGTTAAAGTTATTCAGAAGGCTCTTGCTTAGATAGTGTTGAAAGAACATGTAACATAAAAATATGATTTAAGAAAATAAATTAATACTTGCATTGAAAAAAGACATCAACCATAAAAATAAGTTGGTAGATAATAAATAGTATTTACTATTGGTGAATAGTAAGATAATTTATAAGAAGAGTAATTGAAAAATGAACATTTTTGTCTAAATTTTTATCACTTAAATATTTCTTATGCAGTGTCATAACCTTATAGGATTATTATTTTTAAAAAGGGAGTATAACATAACAAATTACCTAAATTCTTGATATATTCACCTTTTTAAATGAACCTATATTTTTGTGATAATAAGCCTCAAAAACAGGCAAGACACTATTTTTTAATATTTTTAAACTATATTTTAAACTGACTTCTCTAAAATTAAAAAATAAATAATTTTTTGATATTAATGCGTGTCCGCCCATATGAAAGTATCGGTTCAAGTATGAGTTGTGAAATAATTTTTAATTGGACACCTAAAACAGGCTAAAAGTGTTGAACAAGTGTCAAGGTCAGAACTGTGTCCCACACAGTTACTCGTTGAACATGAAAGGTATTGGTGCTTCATAATATGCACGTGTCCAAACTTAGCTACATAGAGTTAGAGTGATGAAAATGATCCACTAAAAAATAGTATGTTCTCACTGCAAATGCATATTTACAACACACGTTATGATTGGAACGGAATTTGTGCAGAGGGACTAGTTCCTTTTCCTATCACAAAACTATAAACAGCATTATCAAAACTTAAAACAAATACAATTCGAGGTTAGTGCCACACATACATCAAAGATCTGAACAGAGTCCCCACCACAGTTCTCCAGACATTTTATGTAGGTAGCTGAAGATTGACCACACCATGTACCTGCTTTCAACTCACACCACGATATATGGCACCGGGTCGAAGATCATCCATATTGTCAATATTTCTATAGCTGTTAAATTCTCTTAAACATATCCAACCCCGGCGGGTCAGAAAATCACGGAAATCGTCTTCAGTGTAAAATATCTTATCTTCAGTATGCACAGGTATATGGTCAGGCTCATCATAGAGGGGTAATTTAATGGCCATTCCTGCAATGATATTTTATAATTTTAGTGTTTGTAGAAATCATACACTTCAAATATAAAAAGGACAGAAAGGATGCTTTCTTAATATTTTGAGTGAAATACAATTTATCCCGTGAATTTAATGAAAAAACCAACATGTGATCTTAGAATCATTAAAATTAAAATGGTACCATTAAAAATTTGTATATATCACAAAAATAGCAAGAAGAATAAAGTGAATCTAACCTTCATCAATGTGAAGAGTGTAATTTCCTAAAGGCATTTCTCGGTCGATACTTCTGATAATCTGATCTTCATCCTCCAACCAAAATGTACGTTTAGTTCTCAGCCTAAAAGCAGCCCTAATTGCTTCTTTAATGGCTTCTGGGATGCCATCAATACCTATTCGCCTTGTATAATCACCCCATTTAACCGATATAACCCTTCCACAACATGACTGACTTTCTCCACCTGCCAAAATAGGAAGAATCGGTTGCAGAGATAAGAAAGCAATTAAACTAAAGAGGGGGGAGGGACTAAATTTATTTGTTTCCATATTTTGAGGTATGGAATAACTAAATTTATTTTACCATGTTTTTCAGGTTCTACAAAACTTGCTTCCAAAAATTAACCAAAGCTGTTGCCACAAATACATTTATCAAGACACAAAATGATTGACTTTTATGTTCTATGTCATTTTCTCTTTCATTGATGAGCAAGCAAGCATGCATCAAACTATGAAGCTTTACATAGCTTACCATTTCCAGGAGTCTCTCTCCAATTCCAAGGAGGGACTCCACTTGCTGCAACAGCATCAGCTGTGGTAATGGCAAGAGGATGTCCATCATGATCCAAACTTCTCTCAAGATTCAGTGTTGGTCTTCCAGTAGCTATATGCCAAGTTAAGGGTAGCAAAATTATGGTAAACGTGAAGTAGCAAAATTACTATGGAAAGAATGAATGGGCAAACATCTAAATGAGATCAAATGTATATATCTAGATCCTTTTTAATAGAGACTCCCTCTCCTCAAATGTTAAGGGTCTGTTTACTTCAGTTTTCATTTCCTGCTTTCACTTTTAATTACAAAATCATCAACTTGTTTTCAATTTGTTTCCTGTTCAATGAGTTGTATAGGAAACAGAAAAAAAAAAGTTGTTTACACAGTTCGGTTCAAACTGAACTTGTTTTGATAACCAATTCAGTTCATTTTAATGTAACCGATTTGACTCCAAACTGGTTCAGATCAGGTTCGGTTCTTCCATATGCATATCTGGTCATGTATAAGCAATAAGTAATATCAATACTTCGTAACACTATATGGATCGACATTTTAATCAATTGAAACTGAAAAATGATAACCAATAAGCAACAAGAATTTTTTTTCCCACCATGTGCAGAAATATCTATCTGGCCACACATTACAGTATGAGTTCCTAGTAAATAATGATAACCAGAATATTCCTAAAGGGTACAGTGTTTGAATTATCATTTTCAATATTTTATGGAAACATTTACCAGAGAAGAAACATCAGAATGCTGAAAAGTTGCCTATAGAAGAAACATCAGCATGGTCTTTCTTACAGTAGTTTAAAATTCCAGTTATGTCTTAAGTGACTTGGATGCAGTGTATATTAGTTACTTACCAGTAGAAGAACCAAGTAAACCAAAACGCCACATGGAAACAAAATCCCACATGATTCATGAGCTACGAAATTTTAAATAATCAAAGACACAAGTGAACATCAATACAGAGTAAGTACGAAGCTGAAAGCTGGATTACAATGACATACCTTCAACCGGCCCAAAAGAGATGCTGGTATCGTCAATACCTGCATAGCAACATAACCAATCAAATTATTGTTCCTAAAGAACAAATGAGTGAAATTGTAACTTTGGCATATATCCAATGTCATGACCTAGGTATGACAACCCAGTAAAATTTACCATGGCTTCACTTGAGAGTGACAGCTTAACAGTATTTCATAGGGGAGTTAAATCCCACTTTTAAATTGTTGAGATTTATATTGCCCTTTGTCAAAAATCAAATGCATAGAGACATCACGGCTATCAAGCCTATGATCCATGGATATAAGCTAATGCTCCCCACTAAAGGGTGGCGAACATGGTAGTCAGAATCGCGTTTTGACTCGTAGAATAGTACGGGTCTACGATTTCAAGGTGCTGCTTCGTGCACGTCCACACATGGAATTGGCTATTGGTGGAATCGTCGCTGAATCACAAGCTCAGGGGAACGGTGTCTCAATAGGTGTTTGAACATTCACTTTAGATGGGTTAAAATTAGAGCTTTTTAAGTTTTGGGCTTCTAAAACTTTAAGCCCACAAGACCCAACCTATAAAACTTATTAGTTGGTGCCCCAAAGCCAAACACCTAATAAAGTAATAATAAAATATGCCCCTAAAATATTTGAATGTCAGTATGCCACTCTTATTCAATGTAGCAACTTCTCTCCTTTGCTTAACCTCCCCGCCGCATCTTCTCCTCTTCTCCACCGCGACCAGACCTTGCTCCACTGCAATGGACCTTTTGCTCTGCCTGGACCTTTTGCTCATATAATCACAAAATAGACAAACGCAGCGGAAAAGTAATTTATTATGAAATAATTTAGTGAAATGCAGTGAAGTAATAGGTTCCTATATGAGAAACTCCCCATATGCTCCTCACCCAATCTGGGATTGATAATGACAACTATTAAAAAAAAAAAAATTATTTACACTATCTTAGATAATAATTACTATTAAGAGGTAATTATTATTATTGGTAACAGTAGTAATTAATCATTTATTATACTCTACAAGAAAAAGAAAAGAAAAAAAAACTATCTTAGATGCATATATATTAATTTTAAAAATCATGTAGAATCTTCGTTTTGAGTTATGATTCCACGTTTTTTACGATTTTATGACCCCTTTCTGAGTTGGACTGGAATCTCGAGTTAGACTACCATGGTAGGGAACCAACCCAGGCATAAATGTGATTTCCAATGAGACTTCCTAGAGTTATACTGGGCAACTGACAACTTCTTAACAAAGCAATATATCCAAGCAATTTGTAAACCAAAATGATATGCAATTTGATAGATTTTGGAAATTGCAGTCTATTTGGCAGTTATAAGTTATAACTATGGAATTTAGGTTTCCCCAGTTCTGTGTTTCACCACATTATATCCATTTTGTAAAACAAAAACACAACCTTCCAAGCAAGAATGCTTGAAATAGATAATGATGTAACTCAGGTTTCCAGACCAAATTTGTCTAAATTGGGAAATGACACACTGTTCGGCTTTAACTACTGCCGCTTACACAGTCTCTTTCAAAAAACTGTAAACTCATCCACATCAGTTATCAAACATCCCCACTTCCTGTCAAAACTCAAAGGTGCAGCTTCACAAGCAACTTGCTAATCAAGGTTGTCCGATTAATATTCAAGAAGAATCTTCAGACTAACTTATTTGAAGCTCTTTTTAGCCCCAACACCAGTGCATGGTTGTAACATCAAGCACAGTAACCTAACCGGTGAGTGTAAAAAGATTTTTGGTTTAATTAATCATTTGGTCCCTATATCTAAACAATCTTTACCTTTTAGTCCTTACTCCTTACCTAAAAAATTATCCATTTTTGTCTCTACAGTCTACACATACTTTTTAATCCGTTTCAACCACTACAACTTTGGACAGCAGGACTATCACTAATTACTAAATCACACATTGCGCAAACAAGTTTGACTCGCACACTAATTAAATCACCTAAGAAGTCAGATTCCTAACCAAAGCATTGATCCAATTGAAGGAATCAATAACCCTAACCCTAACCTAAAACACTTACCAGAACTGATTCAATTGAATTGGAGAATTGAATTATTTACCTTTATCAGCAAACTGCATAAAGGAATCAACCTTGGGCGGAGGAGTAGGGCTCTTATACTGCACATTCTTGCTCCTCTCTCTGAGGATCTCCTCAATCTCCTTGTAACACGACATCTTAGCGGAGCCACTCCCTCGGTCCTGGTGCTTGGCCTTCTTGAACTCCTTCAAGAGGTTCCGCCACTTATCGGTGCACATGGTGGGAGAACGGTCGAAACCCTTCTCCCTCATCTTCGCCGATATCTGCTCCCACAGGTGCTTGTTGGACTTGGAGGTGTTGAAGAGCGCGTCCATCTCGCGGCGAAGGCCAATGAGGGAGCGCGTCTCGTCCTGAACCCAGGTCTCGGCGCGCTTCTTCGGGGCCTTGATCTCGACCTCGGGGTCCTCGCCGCTGCTCTCGCCGAGGATCATCGGCGGAGGCGGAGGCGGCGGAGGAGGGAGGTCACCGTTGGAGACGACCTCGATCATCATGTCGCGCGCGCCTTCCTCCTTGTAGAAATCGATGGGGCGAGGCTTCTCCGATAAATACATGGTTTGGGTTCTTGAATTTTCTTGGTTCGATCTTGAGGGGATTGGATTGAGGAAGAGAAAGAGAGATGGTAAATTGTAATAATTGTAAAAGTTAGGGATTTGGAAGGGTGAAATTTTTGAAGTGAAGGAATAGTAGTGAATGGAAGGAAGGTTAGGGGTTTGTGTAGTGTGTTTATGTCAGCATGAAGTAAAAGCTTTTGGATGCGGTGGAAAGAAAAGAAAGGGGAGATGAGGAAGAGAGTGATGTGTCTCTCTTCTTTTTTTCTCTTGCAATGCCAAATTTGTAAATTTGTGTTCGATAATATAATAGGGTGATACTTTGGCTCTTAAAAAATAAAAATAAAAATAAAATTTTATTTTTATGGAAAATGTGAAAAATTAATTTTATTATTTAATTTATGAGATTATTTTATTATTAAATTGTTGTAATGTTTAAGATTAATTTGATAAATAAAATATATTTTTTAAACATAAGTTACAAATTTTAGGAATTAATTTATTATTAAATTGTTTATTGGATTAATTTGTCGTAATTTTTTTATATTCAAAAATTAAATTTAAATTTTTTATTTTTGAAATCAATTTATTAACACCTCACATTTTCATAGATGAATTTGATTATTTTTTTTTCTCAATTAATATTAATAATATATTTAATATTATATATATATATGCATTTTTTTGTACAAATATTCCTTAGAATATTATTTTTTCTCAAATAATAATATAATTTTTCTTAAATTAATTTTATAAGATTGATTTTAGTTAAAATTAATTTTGAAATATATTTATGGATATTTGAATGTTTTTATTTTAAAAGTAAGCTAGTAATAAAGTTTAGTGTTTTATCTGAAACAAAAACTACATGCAATTAATTTTGGACACGAACTTCATTCTTTAATCAAAGATGAAATATTTGTTGTTGTTTTTTTTCTAAAGATGAAACATTTGTTCTTAACATTTATTGACTGTTTAAAACTATCTTTATTACTGTATAAAGAGACACAATTTTAGTATGTTTTATATGCTTGGTGTGTGATATTTGCTACCAGTAGGTGCAGATTCATAAATAGATACGCAATTAATTCATCCATCCACAAGTACACATGTGATCAAAATTGAAGGACAACAGATATTTAAATGGCATATAAAGTTTAATTTAGATATGGTGTGTCCCAAATAAGACCATCCAACTTAACTTTTTACCAAAAATATTCATTGATTCATTGGAAAGGAAAGGATCCCATCCTACAATACAATGATATATAGTTATAAATATTTCTTAGAGTTGCAGATGCAAGTTTTTCTCTGATCCCATCCTATAACACAAAGCGAAAATATGGATTCTGGCATGTCCTGGGCTGATCAATGGGACAACAACCCAGACCCTTCCCCTGAATCAGAGAAAGACAAGAAGAAGAGCAAGGATGGGTCAGGCAAGAACAAATTTGGGAAGACTATGTTGAGCTTCAAATGGGTGAAAGAACTCCGCAAAAAAACTCATAAGTGATGAAATCATTGTGATGGTAATTATTACTACTATTTAAGAAGCCTCTGGCTCTTGGAAACTAAGAACGCAATAATGTAATTGATTCTGTCACTATCTTAAACTATCTTGTTGAAATTAATTTTCTTTAATTTGTTGCCATAACATGTTAAAATCTACTGCGTCTTTTTGTTTATACAATTTGTTCTAGTACAAATGTTATACTAAAATCTGGCTATAGTTTCACAATTATTTATTTTAGACATAATATGATATAATAACAATTTGTTTTAACTAGTTAACGATGTATATCTACAAATTCTAACCCAGGGGTTGGTATTTAAAAAATGAATTCAAGTACTTGAATTAACCCATTTAAAACATTTTTGGATGATAATTAGAATTGCTTTATAGTTCACTCTAAGATCGTCACCGTCTTAATGCATTCATGAAAACAAAGAGTGAGGGATTAAAAATATATATTTAAGTCTTAATTAAAATTATTAATGAAAACATACTAATGTTTACTTTCCCACACATCAAATTGTTTACAAGTATATTCAGACCTGAATTTGGATACAAATTATAAAAACATTTTATCCATTCTTAAGTTATATATAGAGAGATCCTAGACAGTGCAATTGTCCTGTGTAACATCCTAAATAATTCTATTTATTTATTTAATTACTTAATTATTTGATTATTTATTTTATTTTTATTTTATTTTATTTTTTTTCTTTCAATTAAAAATAGAAATTTAAGTAGAAACAAAAAAAATTAAAAATAAAAGGCACTAGATATATATACATACATCATATTACATGTCCTTCTATTTTACATCATCATATTTATACTAGCTCTATTTTACTTTCCAACATCATAGTGCTTCAAACATTTTTATTTATTTACAAAGTTCACAATCCCTCGTTTAAACATAGTCTCCATTACTATCCTCTTCACTAAGTACGATTATGGGGTCTGTGACCGGATTCGGATACATAGGAGTAAATTGAAAGAACGGATCGGCTGGATTAAAATCTTCACTAAACACAGAGATTGGAAAATGGGCGCCGAAGTAAATATGAGCACGCAGAACAGGCTGCATAGTTACTACATAACAGTTTCTGACTTCATCCACATACCATGCAATGTCCAGTGCGTCAAGAAATAGTATGATTGAAGTCATCTAAAATAAAACATTAAATAAATCTAGTGAGAAATAAATTTCTCAGTAAGCAAATCTAAACCATCAAGCATGTTAGAAGGGTAGTAATTAAATAAGCATATTTGAATAAATATATAAAATGCTTTAATGATGGAATGAATGCATGAAATGAAATGGTCACAGGTGCACATGGCCTCTACATATGTACAGTATGTAGGAATGCTGCGGCCGTCTTACGCTAATCATGCATGAATTTCCATGTATTAGCACCTGATCTCTTGTAATATCATAGGCGTGGTATCCAACATTTGACACTCGGGTCATTCTCATAAAATCATAGGTCCGGTCTCAAAACCCGGAGCAATCTTATTCTTATCACAAAAATTCGTAATATAAGGAAGATATTACTCTTCTTCCATAAAGCAAGGTAGTTAACATTTCATACCTTGTCCACGTAAAATTGTACCAACTAAAATAAATTTAATATTTACGAGCTGCCGATCTTATATCAATGCTTTGATATACATGGATTAATATATATATATAGCCAAGACCGAGTTTGGTGAAATAATTAGAAATGATTTCATCATGTATAATTATCATAGAAATATACTAAACACTGTCCTCGTAATAATTCTATTCTATTAGGTTACTTGTAGTTTAGTTAAGATTTATATACATGTATATATCTATATCTATATATATATATATATATATATATATGAAACCGGGATGGCCTGCCGGGTTGTCGAGGTGTGTGTATGGTAAGAGGGTGGAGATGCCGGGATCTAAGTAAGTATAATTCGGCAGTGCGTAGGTGCCGAGCTAAAGCTATAAAGCTTGCAGGAGTGTCGGGATGAGTGCAGTCCGGGTTCTGTATGGTAAGGGAGTGACAGTACGTGCATGGGTTTTAGGCTGGGTAAGATTTTACCGAGATGCTGGGTAGGTGAATGATGAGTAAAGGTGCCGAGATGAATTTTCTTCTTTTTATCGGGATGACTGATATTCACCGAGATAGGCATGAACATAATATGTGTGCTGGGCATTATATATATAGCTAATCCAAGTTGGTACATGGCTTGCGTCAGGAATGAAAATTCATGTGGGAAACCGGCATGGTCTTAAGCAGCTAAAGATGCTATATTGAAATATATATATAAGTATATAGACGAGTATGAAACAGGGATGAAATATATTTACGTGGAACAGTATAGCATGGCTGCCGGGATAGTTATATTAAACTAGCCGAATTAAAAACTACGTGAGAAAGTATAGCATCTGTATAGCTATTCTTAATTTGTTGGGAACTAAATAGTAGCTGAGTTAGTCATAGCTCGTATAAGAGTCCGGAATATGCATCAAGATGACAGCCCGGGGTGTTGGTAGCCGAGAAAAGCAAAAAGCTGGAGTAAATATTTTAGTTTTTATTTGAATATTATAATATATCTTATAAATGGATAATCTATCAGCTTATTTTTTTTTTTACGTATGTAAAGCCATTGTCCAGTACTATTAATCACCATTTTAATTTAAAATGCTTAATATAGTATTAAATCCTCTCATAAAACTTCCTAAAGTATGAATAATTTAGACTCTAAATTATTTCTTTAAAAATCACCGTAACATACAAGAACTCTTTCAAGCATAGTTTTCTATTTTAAACAAAGACTAAGTCTCGCCAAGTTAAGCACCTAAAATAATCTTAAACGACTTCTAAATTTAAGATTTAAGCCTAGCCTACCTTTGATAAGTTTGATGGATTGAGTAGCGGGATAGTTTTCTGTAAAAGAAAGGAAAGTGGTAGAGAAAGGTTGTGAGGAGAGAAAGCTGAGAGGTTTTCGGTGCAGAAAGTTTTGAATCTTCCATACTATTTATAGTGCTTGATGTAGTTAGGATGGAAGGATTTAGTTAGAAAGAAACCTAGTTATAAGAAAATATCTAAACTTCATTATCTAATTCATCATTATTATTATTCTTTCCTTTTAATGGCATGTGCAACGTAGAAATTGCTGAAGCTAGATCTTGTTTATTTACTTCCCCTAATGCCACATGGACCTTTAAAAGATCTTTCTCAAAGATTTGGTCCTCAGTTTAAAAATTTTACGTAGCACCTATTTATTTCTTAGTTTAAATAATAAAATTTTTTCTCTTATTCTTTCTAAATCCTATTATTATAATTTAATTATAATCTAAAATATCTTTTTAAGATTATTATAATTTAAATATATTTTTGAGAATATTACACTGTAGTCACAATCGTAAGGTTTAATCTATTTTGAGTTACATTTTATTTTTTACTTAATATATGTAACTAATTGTGGATGGCTCAGATTTCATGATTTCATTTATGATAATAGAGAATCTCATTCCATAGAGATATCTTGAGTATAATTTTTCAATACTAGTTTATATAATTCAACTAGTTCATAGTTGGTAAGGAAAGTTGCGCAATTGAAACTTTGATGTTTGATTATGCATGTACATATATATTTTGTATTGACAATACCGTCTTCTAATTGATCAGTAACTTTTGAATTCTAATATTTTTCCTTTGATTGAGTTTACATCAATTATTTTTTATCTTCAACTTAACTTTGAACTTTAAATAAAATATTACCACAGATTTAAATGTATTAATCCAAATTATTCTGATTGATAACTTACATTATCATACCTTATAAATGTAATTTTAAATTTGAGTTTTGGCATATAGACTATATGTCAACATGCTTTGCTCAATAATAAGGAAAAAATGATAAAAAAATCACTAAAGGAAAAAATTAACATACTATAATATTTATAAGCCATTTTAAATTTTTAATTCATGTGTAAAAACTGAAGGCAAATTGTGCACCAACACATATCAACTTGTTTGTTTCGCTAAAAATATTCTCAATGTTTTTTTTTCTTCACATTAATATAAAGAAGTTCAAATCAACTCTTAACTTTAACTTTGTTCCTTTAACAATCACTTAGAAAATCAAATAAAATACCTTTTCAAAAATAATCTTACAAAATTCTATTCAATATTATTTTACTGGTTTCGTATGAATACTATTTATTTGTTAATATTATGAAAATTTCAGGATTATTTTTAGGCCTCCGAAAAATTATATTTTAATTAAAAAATAAAAATATTTATTATAATTTTATATTTTTAATGTAATTAATATTTTACGTTTCAAATAAAATTTTAGCCATTCAGCAATTTTTTTTGTAGCCCTTTTAGTATCTTAAAATTATAAACCAAAGTATTGTTAGTTGGATGAAAGATAAACCTTAAAATGTTCCAAATATTTTTAAAAAGCCTCAAAACTCAAAAGGCAAAGGAGCTAACGGTAAAAAATACTAATAATTTAAGTAGTACTCGTTAACACTTAAAGCAACTGGTAAGATCAACATTTATGCCAGATTGCCAGCCAACTAAACGGCGAGAATAAGAAATGCTCCCTAAGCTTCACTCTCCTAATTATATTGTAATAAATTGAGGCGATTCTATAAATCAAAGTCAAAGCCTCATTTTTTGACGTAATTAATTACAGTTTGCGAGATTTTTCAATTTTATTTTGAAATCTTATTATGTTAATAGGTTAATTAATTTTTTAAATTTAATTAAAATTTGAAGATTCTTAAACTTTTTAAAAATTTAATTTTTAATTCTTAAATAAAAATTTAATAAGTCAAGGTATCTAAATTTTTTACAAATTTGATTTTTAGTCTCTATTTTTATAAAATTCAATTTTTAGTCACTTAGGAATTAAAAATTGAATTTTTATGAAATTTAAAATCTTGATAAATCAAACTTTTATTCAAAAACTAAAAATCAAAATTTTTAAAAATTTAAGAATCTCAATCAGTCAATTTTATTTAAGGACTAAAATCAAAATTTGAAAATTTTCAATACTAATAACTTAATTAATCCTATTTTAATTCTATAACTTTCGTTTATCTATAACTTAATATTTAATAATTAAAAAGTTTAACGTCACATGGTGTGCTATATTGTACAAATAATAGTCTGTAATAAAATGTCATGTCTATATTTCATTAAATTTTAGATGTTGATTTGCTATAAAAAAAAAGGACAAACCAAAATTACAGAGAAACGAAAGTTTGATGTAAGTCCTTTTCCTTTTCATATTTCGTGAATTTCGAAATTCACGTCAAATTTCAATTGCGTCATCTCATTTTTCCGCCCAAAACAAATCCTCCCTTCGCGCTCGTCAAGGGGAGAAAGTTTAAAAGACAAAACGAGCAGAGAAAATGACGGAAAGTGAGGGAAAGTGTAAGAAAATGGGCAAAGAGAAGAGAGGTGGAAGCCTCATCGCCTTCACCGGAGCTGCGGCGGTGCTTGCAATTGCGGCGAACCTTGCTATCACCGCAATCAAGTACCAGAAGGCAAAAAATGCTAAGAAGAAAGGTACTCCTTCTTCTCAACTCTTCAATTTTCTTCTCAATATGTGCTTAGTGAATTAGGTCTTAAAATTTAAGATCGTTTCACTGAATCCAGTAGTGGAAACTTGTAGATCTTGCAGGTTCTAAGGTGCGCGTTAATCTCTCTGCATCTGAGATTCTTAAGCTGGCAGAGCAAATCATTGCTAACTCAAACAAGGCCCATAATTCTGTTGCGTCGGTGCCTCTCGACAAGGTATTATCGATTTGCATCTATATGCTGCACTGAATACTGATCTCAGTTATTTACTGAATTATTATTACTTACAAATACAAAACATCGTCGCATTTGTTAAGAAACGTCGCCATTCTCTCTTTCACTGGAGTGAAGCATTTTGCTCGTTATCTAATTTTGCAATTGGATCAAGGTGAAGTTGCGTCAATTTTTTTAAGTAGACCAACCGTTTTAGTCCCTGAAAGTATATAACAGTTCCATTAGTCTGAAACTAAGGAAATTACAAATAAGTGTAATCTGTCAATCATGTTAGTCCAAAATTAAAAAAAAAGTGTGTCAAAATAACAGTTTGTAGTTACGTTTAAAGACTTACATGAAACAACTGGAAATTCTAGGAACTTATTTTAAATTTTCTTAATTTCAAGGTCTATTGTGACAGTGCCTTATATTTTTAGGCACTAAATATTAGTTTACTTTTTTTTTTCTTTCAAATCATATTTTATTGTTTTATGTTGATGAGAACTTGCAAAAGTTTAGATTAGCGAGAAAAAATATAAAGAAAACAGTGCGAAAAACTAGAAGTAAGGTTTTTGCCGATCTGTATAAAAATCTTTGGAGCAATAATTGTAAAAAAGATATATACAAACTTGCAAAAATGAAAGATAAAAAGTGTAAAGACCTCACTTAAGTTAGATGCATTAAGGATGAAAATAAAAAACTTTTGGTAAGAGATGAAGATTTAAATGAAAGATGGATAAACTACTTTAACAAACTTTTTTATGGGGATGACGATAAAAATGAAGTCAACTTGGAGGACGTTTATGATAATTTAAATAGAAGATTAGTGCACAAAATTAATACACATGAAATTAAGGAGGCTTTAAAGAGGATGAAGAATAATAAAGCTTTGGGACCATATGGCGTCCCTATTGAAATGTGGAGAGGCCTGAGAGATGTGACAATAAAATGGCTGACTGATCTTTTCAATAAAATTTTTAAAACAAATAAGATGATTGATGCTTGGACGAAAAATATGATCGTGCCTATTTACAAAAACAATGGAAATATCTATAATTGTTCTAACTATAGAGACATTAAGTTTATGAGCCATACTATGAAGTTGTGAGAGAGAGTTGTTGAACATTGCTTGAGGAGAAAGACCAAGGTTTCTGTAAATCAATTTGGATTTATGCCAGGAAGATGTACCATGAAAGTCATTTTCTTGATGCGACAATTAATGGAAAAGTATTGAGAAAAGAAGAAAGATTTACATATGATGTTCATAGATCTTGAGAAAACATATGATAGGGTCCCAAGAAAAGTTGTATGGTGGGCTCTTGAAAAGAAAAAAGTATCATTAAAGTATGTAAATGCAATCAAGGATATGTGTGATGAGACTACTACATGTGTGAAAGCTTGTAATAGAACATTAAGTTATTTTCCTATCACGGTAGGTGTATACCAAAATTCGGCTCTTAGTCCTTATCTCTTTGCCTTAGTGATGAATGCACTAATAAAGATACTTAAGAGGAAGTGTTCTAGTGTTACTTTTTGCAGATGATATTGTACTTACTGATGAGATCAAAGACGACATTAATAGGGAATTTGAATTGTAGAGAAGCACTTTGGAGTCTAAATGATTCACGTTAAGCCAGAGCAAGACTGAGTATATGGAGTGTGAGTTTTTGTTGGTAAGAAATGGTTGATCAAGACCACGTGCATCTACTTGGTCAAGAGGTATTCAAGAAAGATGTTTTTAGATACCTGAGATCAATTTTACAAAAAGGTGGAAAGATTGATGAGTATGTAAATCATAAAATCAAAGCAGGATGAATGAAATGGCGGAGTGCATCTGAGTTTTTGTGTAACCACAAAATTTCCCTAAAGTTAAAAGAAAAATTCTATAGAACAACTATAACACCTACAATATTATATGAAGCTGAATGTTGGCCAGCACATAGACAACATAAGCATATAATAGGAGTAGCAGAAATGATGATGTTAAGGTGGATGTGTGGTTATACACAGATAAACAAGATAAGAAATGAAAATATTCGACGAAAGATTACAGTAGTATCGGTGAGTGAAAAGATGAGGAAACATAGATTGATGTGATTTGGGTACGTAATAAGACGATCCCTGAATGCTCCCGTAAGAACAAAAGTTTGTTACCATAAGTTCGATACAAAGAGAGGTAGAGGTAGACCGAAACTTACTTGGGGAAAGATAGTTACACAAGATTTAATGGAATGAGATATAGATTGACAGATGGTGTGTCTTAGGAAAAATAGAGAAAAACTATAAGTTTGGTAGAAGGTTAGACACGTTGTTATCTCTATGTTCCATATGGTCCATTTTTAGTCATTTTCCTCTTTATCTCTCCCCTCCTTTTTTATCTTATTTTCTTTTCTTTTATCTTATTTTCCCTTTACTTTCCCTTTGCACTTTTTTTTTCAACTTCTTCGTATCTATCAATGAGTTCATCTACCACTCCTCAATTAACTTAGGTTAAAGGTGGTATTGATGTTGATGTTGATTTTGATGTGTTATGTATTTACTGTTGATTGTGTTTGATTATTTGACATATGTTTTCCTTCTATGTACTGTTTTTTTAAGATGATTGTCTTGTGTGGACAATTATTGCAGGTTACATATGCAAATGTTATATCACCTCTGGCAGAACTGCAAGCGCAGCAATTCCCACTGGTCCAGTCTTGTGTGTTTCCGAAGATGGTATCTACTCGGGAGGATGTACGGAAAGCAAGTGCAGAAGCAGAGCGAAGAATAGATGCTCATCTTGATGCGTGCAGGTTTGCTAACATTGATTTATAGTTTCTTATACTATTTATGATTTCTTCGAAGTTCTTGCCATGTGCTTTTGATGTGGCAGAAATGCCCTACCAACTCAGGGAATATATGGTAGATTTGACAAGGATTAAAGCTTGCCTACTCTCACTGGTTTTAAAGTTTGCTGAAAGCAAATAATGAGGACAGTGAAGAAAAAGTCACACTACACTACTTTTAAGCTGCATGGCTTGGTATTATTAATTTGTTTGTAGCACCTGCCAAAAGTAGTTTCATGGTTATTGTTAGTTTGTCTTTTTGTGACCACATGACTTTCCATTTCTTCAATTATGAAACTTAAGATTGTGTTGTTCCATGCAAGTGGATCAGCAAACGTGAAGATGTGTATCTTGTCATTAAAGCATTTGCAGTAAAGGGGGAGTGGATGAATGCTGAAGCCAAACACTTTGTTCAAATTCTGGTAAGAACTAAGAACCAAGGAGTTCTCTGGAATGTAGTCTTGCTTTAATTTATTTTTCGGGTGAGAGATTTGTCTGGAAAAGTAATGGCATCAATAAAGTGATTAATATACTTTTCCATGATCAGTATGAAATCCAGATTTGATTCTTTCCTAATCAGTGACAGGTGAGAGATTTTGAGCGAAATGGATTGAACCTCACAGCAAGCAAAAGAGAAGAGTTGCAGCGTCTAAGGGCTCAGATTGATGAATTAAGCTTTAAATATATCCAAAATCTCAATGACGATAGCAGGTTTCTTCTCTTCACCGAGGCAGAGTTAGCTGGATTACCTCCAGAGTTTCTCAAGGTTTAGTATGATTATTCCTGCTTTCAATTAAAAAGAATTTCAATAATTTGTCTATAGATATGATTTGCAACAGAACATTTTGGCATCACATCATCCATGTAGCCAAGCCCACCTTGTGGGAATAGGCTTGTTGTTGTATTCTTCCATCAATTCCACTTAACTAGTGTAGGCATGTTTCTGATTATTTTTCCTTTCCTCTTTTGCTTCTTTGCCCAAGTCTGATATTAAATACGTGCTCGTAAATTATGAACTTTGAAATTTATGGCTTATATTATTTATTGTAAACCCTTTGTCTTCTATTATTTGTTCTGACATAAATTTCATAATACTTGCCTTTCTGGGTTGGACTTGGAATGGCTGCCTCTTCATTGAACTGTTAATTCCTAGAACACTACATGACTTTTCCACTGTGATTGAGACAAAATAGTACACGTATAGGGAAAGGAAAATCATATCACTCACATGTATGTATGGGAGTCCTATTTTAAAATAAAGGGGTCATGGAGTAACATGTTGCCGTCAATTTTCCTCGTAGAGAGATGCATTTATTTTCCCTTTATTTTGTCTCCTGAATAAACAAGATAAATTATATTTCTAGTTTTTTCTTTTTATACATCCAGTCATCCACTCAAAAAGATGAATACCTTCCCTCTCCTTCCTTTTGAAAACCATCCCCTTCCATGTCAATTTAAAATCTCAAATCCAGCCCTGGAGTATGAATCTTGTGACTAAACAAAGAAGAACCGAAAGGAACCATTACTTTAGAAGTTTAAAAAAAAAAGTACAGAACAAATATTGGCAACATAAATTTAAGATCAAGATGATATTTAACTGACCGGACTATCTAAGGGCATAATTAAACCAATACACCAGTTCTCTCTCCACACCGGATTGATTACATAATTACTCCAGACAAGCATAAAACAGATATCTGACATAACTCTAATCAGGTGTTCATGCATTTATGGAGGCTCATTACTGGTTCTGCATTGCCTTCAATTGTTATTTAAACATTTTTTTCTGGTTGATATATAATTGAATTAAATGCATTTCTCCACAGGGTTTAGATAAGTCGGAAAATGGAAAATTTAAAATTTCCCTGAGAAGTCATCATGTTGCAGCGGTACTTGAATTTTGCAAGGTATGGTCAATGAATATTAACTAATACTTGCACATTTATTAGCTAAATTAGTGCTATATTATATAGTGAGATTAAATTGGCTCTTGCACTACCTGGAAAATAATAGTGAGAAACAGAATTTCAGTTGTATATGGTTTAATAAAATGGCATTCTTGTCTCGGTATAGGTTTAAACTAAGTGTAATGACTAATGACCATGTGACTAATACTTTCGATGGTTATGATAAAATCATTTTTAACAAAGAGCTACTGTGTTTTTGTTTGTCACAATGGTTTTTTAAAATTTTTATTGATAGTTCACAATGAATTATCATTTTTTAATTCTTGAATTGGTTGCAAAGTTAATTAATTGATCATGTTGCTTAATGTGACACAAAAAGACAGTAGCTAAGCTGCCAAGGGATTTATTACATAGAACATACTGCTACGTTAGACCACTTGAATATTTCCATAGGCATAAGCACAAATATCAATCTTCTCAGAACATTAGTGCTACATCATAAGCACAAATGTTCTTTTCGGAATATCATTGCACAAATATCACTAATGTTGCTACAATAGACCACCTTAATATTCTATAGAATGTCACTTTTTCTCCGACAGACTTGGTAGATCTTTTGTGTATATTTTCATTTATTTAGGGAAACTATACTAACAAGATCTATAATTCTATATTGATCGCATGAAGGTTGGAACTACCAGGGGGATGGTATCAAGGGCATATGGGAATCGGTGTGGAGAAATCAATGTTTCTGTCTTAGAAAGCCTGGTAATTTTCATTGATGGCATTACTCATTAATGAGTAAGGACACGGCTTATTTATTTACTATCAAATACTTCTATCCTGATTTCAAGCTATAAATTGAGAAATTATCTTGTAATTGGACCTTGTAACAGGTCATTGACAGTTTGACATGCATTCAACCTCTAGTTATTTTTCTTCAATTACTAATAATACTTTGGTAGAAAGAGAATAGTTCCTATGTAACTTTGTAGTTCTATATTTCTGCTGAATCGAACAACTTACCAATGAGTAATGATTATTAAGACAGTTGAATTTATTGGATTTGAAAGGATATAGTTCAATTTTAAATTTGTATATGACTGTCAGATTATGACAAATGTTACTTGTAGGATTGTTATTCAGTTTAAATTTTATAATGTTTATGGGGTTTATTTGGCATCTTTCATATTGCTTTCTATGATTCTTGATTTTGTTACTTCTATACATGTTTATTGGCATAATCATAATAGAGTTTGTTCTTGTTGATATTTCATTGGCATGATTCAGGTGCAACAACGCCATAAATATGCTCGTTTACTTGGCTACTCATGCTATGCAGAGTATGCCATTGATGTTAGAATGGCAAAGACACCAAAAAAGGTTGGTAATCTTGTCATAGAGATGCAATAATGTATTTTCAGAAGCACTAGAAAGCTAGTGCCATAAATATGCTCTTTTTTTGTAACGAATAATGGAGGGTAGCAAGGATCAGTAGTCAGTAATTATTATAAAATAAATACAATGAAAATGAGTAGTTTTCTTAAAGAATTATTTTTAAATGAATATCTGGAAATAACGTAGTTTGTAATAACGTACACAAAAAGATGTGTCAGATGGTCATGACTTATTGTGAATCAACTATATATGATAATGACACACGAGATTCAGAAGAAATTCTTTCTATATGTACCCTATTTGGGCTTGTTTATGATGACTACCAGTGCGGGACATCTCTAATTTAAAATTAAAAGAAATGTTTGACAAACTTTCTTAGGTTAGTCTTGTCTAATAAGTAATAACTCCTGATTGATATTGGGAAAACAAAAAATGAAATTATAATTGGTGATGCTGACTTGCTTCTTTGTCATAAGCTGAGTGTATTTTGAGAGATTACGATAGTTAATCTTGTACTGTTTTTTCTACACTCTTTGGCGGTGATACTGATATATCTAATTCTAGATTTTTTTTTTAATTTCTGAATTTCATCCAGGTGTTTGAGTTCCTGAAAGACATATCCACAAGTTTAACTGACTTGGCCATGAAAGAACTTAATATCTTGAAAGATTTGAAGGTTTGCCCATTTTTGGTGTATGCTGTTTGCTTTAATTTATCTTTCCCTCATTACAAATTTATTATGACATCAGAAGAAAGAGGAAGGGGAGTTTCCATTTGGAATTGAGGACCTACTATATTACGTAAAACGGGTTGAAGAGCAGGGTTATGATTTGGACTTTCGAGAGATCAAGCAATACTTTCCAATTAGTGTGGTTTTATCGGGGATCTTCAAAATTATCCAAGATCTATTTGGTAATTTTATATCTGATAATTTATTTATTCTTATGTTTTATTGCCTCGATCGTCAGTTATTCAGTTAATGAGCAAAGTAATTGGAAAGTAATTCATGGTAATATATTTTCAGTTTACGAATAATGAACCATTCAACTGATCAATAACGTTAATAAAGTGGTTTACAAGTAACCATTTGCTGACTCTGCTTAATTCTTATTGGGCTGATTTTTTGTTTTTTTTAATTCTCCAGTATTTGATTTCTATGTCGTAGAATGTATATTGATACTTATTCTTGTTATTTTTCATGCAGGCTTAAGGTTTGAGGAAATTCCAGGTGCTGATGTTTGGCATTGTGATGTTTGTGTTTTTTCAGTGCTGGACTTGGGTTCTAGCGAACTCTTAGGTTACTGCTACCTTGATTTGTTCTCAAGGTCGAGCTTTTTAGCTATTTGTGCTCTATCAATTTTTATTTGCTAGTGAAAAGTGAAAACAGATTCATGTTGTTTATTTCTATTCCAGGGAAGGAAAATATGGTCATACTTGTGTGTTGGCTCTCCAGAATAGTGCATTGACAAGCAATGGGGCACAGCAGGTTTTCTTTAGTGAATAAAATTAATTTTTTCTAATATTCTGATTGTAAGCACCTGCCCCCATCTCCTGGGTAGTTGGGTTGGCTATGGAAGTTTCTCTACTTACCCATCTAAATGAGTAAATGACAGTGTTCAAACTTTATTATGGTGCAAGTGTCGGTTCATATATAGATGTTACTGTGATGATTTACGTATGGTTTAATAGGGCATTTAAAATGTCCAATCTTTGTACATATCAGATAGAGACGCTTCCTTAACAATAAAAAGACCATGCATCGACTACCAAGGAGACGTTGTAAACACCACCCTATCTCATAACATGTTTAGGGTTCTATAAATCTTGAAATTTCATGCTTTCTGTCCCGCTACACCCACATATAACTTGAGAACAGCATAAATCACACTTCCACGAAATTTTAATCTTAATCTTTCTTTGTTCCAAAATCTTTGAAGTGTATTGTTGCCGCAAGATACTTTTCCAGCATGGAAGGACACAGCAGGATTCAATAAAGTCAAAAAAACAATTATTTCACAAGATGTCATTGTAATCAATCATATCGAGAACTGTTGTCAAGAGAAAATAAAACAAATTGGCCTCAAAGCTCTGGTCTTGACCTTAGAGGGCAATTCTCTTTTGTTATCTTTAAGACTTTAAATTGAGAAAGCACTTTAGAGATGCAATGTTTGCTTATATCACTTAGAGCTGGCAGACCTTTTATGCATGCTGGTGGTTCTTTATTTTTTGTTTTGTTTTAAATCCTTATGGTGGCTATGACACCAACATGTTCTTCATGCATGGTTGTTTATTAATAATTTTTTTATCTTGGCAATTCTGTGATTAAAAAATATGGGTTTCTTTCTCTTTCTTAATTTTTGTCCCTTTTCAATGTTTATGCAGATACCAGTTGCATTGTTAATATCTCAGTGTCAGAAGGATGCTGATGGTAGTTCTGGATTATTACGGTTTTCTGAAGTGGTCAGTCTTTTCCATGAGTTTGGCCACGTGGTATGTTTGCTTTTGCTTCCATGAAGATTTCCTAATCAGAATTATATCTTTATCTATCTTGATTTGCATTATAATTCTTCTATGTGCTTGTTTGGGTCTGGGGAAAAGGTAAATAAAATGAAAGTTGTGTATAACTGAGATCCTTTTTGTAAAATGAAACACTCAAGACAACTCACAGACTAGTTTGAGTTGACAATTCTTGGTAGAGAAATTGAGTTAGCTTCCTTTCAAACTCATTTCTGTATAAAGTCCATTAGACTTGGTAAACTTGTGCAAATTTGCATAAAATTGCAAGTCAAGAAGCGACTTTAGGTTAGAATTAGGGTTTAAAGCATATGATTGAACAGATCAAAATAATATTTCTTTGGGAGAACTAAGGTAGAATAGAAATTAGAGAATTGAAGGTTCATTGGATTTGTGAGGCAAAGGAGAACGTACAGGCATTAAGAAAGGGTTTGGGGTTGGCTATTAAGGTGCTGCAAACTTCAGAAAACTCAAACATTCTTGCCTTAGAAGAGTCGTAAGGTAAAAGCTTCCATAAGCTAGAAACAAATCCAAACTGAGCCTCATTTTGGTTCTTGGTTTGTATTAATCAACTTGTAGCCTTGAGTAAATAGGTTGTGCAGATGTTCCTGTCAGATAAAGTTAATCCTGAGTCTTCTCTGGTCTGTTATTTCACTAATACACAGAATGGACATACTACCGTGAAATTGGATTTTCCATCATTGCAAGCTGTGCTCTATGCCCTGATTAAGAGAGTTGGTTGTATTGTTTTAATGATCAACCTAGATTTGTATGGTTAGTTATTGCTCTGCCTCAATTATTAATAAGATTCATTCTGCAATAGCTTGAATTTGAGTATAAATTGAGGAGTATTTTCATGCTGGTGTGAGATATAGTAGTACATGTTTAAATTTGGTTTTGTTTGCACATGACATCATTTACCTTTGTCCTTTCTTCTGAAGTTTTTTTTAAAATTTTTTGTTAGGTTCAACAAATTTGCAACCGTGCATCATTTACCAGAATTTCTGGATTATGTGTTGATCCTGACTTTGTGGAAATACCTGCTCAATTGTTAGAAAACTGGTAAGAAAATTAATACATATTCTTCCTTATTCTAATTTTAATTTAGGTTGAACATTATATCAAAGAAATAATTAAACATAGATTCACTCTTCCTACATGTGGAAATTATAGGTGTTATGAAAGCTATTCTCTCAAGTTGATTTCGGGATTTCATCAGGTGAATTTCACCAATTGTTCGCTCCATAATCTTCTGAAATTATGTAGTCAATGTTTTTTGAGGCAACTCAATCTGATACGTCTACTTTATTATGCTTCTTTGAACTATTTAATATATTAATTGTCACTTGCAGGATATTACGAAACCGTTAAAGGATGACATATGCAAATCAATTAAAAGATGGAGGACTTCTTTTTCTGCACTTAAATTGAAGCAAGATATTCTCTGCTGTACGTTTTACATTTTCATTGTTACATTTGACCTCAATATTTCCCAATTATTCTTATACTTTTACTTTATATTACTTAATGCTTATTTAGATTATCTTACTCTGATGTGGCGAGTCAATTAAACTATAAACTGTAGTCCCTTTTAGATGGTAGTTACACTGTCAGATACATAGGTTTGACCTCAACAAAGTAGGGAATAATTCTTATTGATTGGGATTTGATTTAGAGTCTGTTAATTTAGATTCAAATTTACATTTTTGTTGTGAAAAATGATTTATGTTTGGTTTATATTTGGGTTCTCAACATGAACTGTACAGCAAGTAAATTACATCTTGAGAGGAGTGAAAATATCTAGCTTTTCTAGTAATTGGAAATTGGAATTGCTTCTGGTTGTGGAGCTCTTAATATTTTTTTATAACATCTATATTCATCCTTCAAAAAGTAACTAAACCATCCAAATAGAATCAATTTTTTTAAACCTTCTTTTAAAACATCTATATTTTTTAAGCATAATTTCTTTCAAAATCAATTCTACCAAAATCTAAACCAAACATACCTTGGTCATTAGCTATATATTGTATGTATAGACAAGAATGTATACATGAAGTGCTTGTGTCAGGTTAGATGAGTAACTGAAATGGTTATTTTCTATTGAAGAAAGGTGAGATGATCATAAGCACTACATTAGATTAGTGCGTGTACTATTTAGTTACTTTTTGTCACTTTTCAGTTGCTATTTAAGAATCAGCTGGCTAATATTTTTTTTGGGTGGGCTACGGGACATGATGTTTACGAACATTGAACATTCTAATTACTTCGCATCATTTAACTTAAGATCTGCTTGCTATCAGGTCTTTTTGACCAAATCATACATTCTGCGGATAACATAGACATTCAGGAATTATTCAAGCATCTTCATCCCATGGTAAATGATTTACATCAGTTCTAATTTTAAGTTCAATGTTTTTGATAAAAGAGTGAAAGGAAGTTCTATGTAAATGTCGTTTCCCAGGAGATGTTAGGCTTGCCGATATTAGAAGGAACCAATCCAGCTTCATATTTTCCTTCTACTGTCATTGGTTATGAGGCAGCTTGCTACAGTCGTATATGGAGTGAGGTATGAATAACTCGCCATTTTATGTGATACGTTCGTAAAAAATAATAATAATGATGATAATAATCAATTTTCATTGCAAGCATCTTTTAATTTTCAATCATCCGTGGGTAGTTTTCCCATTTTCTGATTATTTGTTTCTGGAGTTGAATTTGAAAAATAAAAATTGAAGCCTAAAATGTTTCAGGTTTTTGCTGCTGATATATTCACCTCAAAGTTCTGCAACGATGTTTCAAACCAGCAAGCGGGCATGCAATTCAGGAACAAGGTCAGTGATGACAATGACATTCTGCTTTTCGCGCAGAAATATATTAACCATCTGTTTATATATCTCTTTAAAAATGGGAGTGGAAAATTCAGCATTAAATTTATAAAAAAAAATTGTAAAAAAAGAAATCCATTCCTAAATTTTCCTTTTCCAGTCATACATACGGTGTTCTAATTGTTTGTTCTTGGTAATAACGATCGCATGCAGCAATATATTGGTTTGTTAAAGCAAATTTCAGCGATTGCGATTGTAAATTTAGCAGTATTTATTTGCATACTTGATTTAAAACAATTGCAGGTATTGGCCCCGGCAGGAGTGAAAGACCCCATTGATGTGTTAGCAGACTTTCTAGGAAGAGACCCATCAATCCAAGCTTACATTGAGAACAAAGTCAAGTACGTTTTGTAAGGCTTTTTGGCCGGACATGTACATTGACAGATTTTTATTTGGCCAGAATCAGTCTATTGACAGTTTATTGCTTTTTTTGGAGCATTAATTTTCATTGAAAAATGAAAATTAATGGGTCAGTGTAAAAATTAGTACATATTATTTTTATTATGCAAAAATTAATGAAAAATGTTATATATGTGTAAAAAATTTCAACTAATGAACTAAACAGAATTTTAGTCGGTTCCAAGCGTAAGCTGCTGTAATAACTTTTTTTTATTTAGTTTGATGATTATACACTGTAAAAACATACATAGTCAATCAATAAAAAAATATTGGTATAATTTTTAAAATAATTAGGTTAAATATAATTTTAGTTTTTCTATTTTTGTTTAATCTAAAATAGAGGTATGTGGTTTACTTATTTTAGAAATTTTGGTCTAATTTTAAAATTTGTCTGTTTTATTTCTTACATTTTAATTGATTGAATTATTTTGTAATGGTGCCTTGATAGAATTTGTTAAATTTAGAGTTTGATAGATAAAATTGATAATAGGATAAAATTGTAAATTTTTTAAAGTAGGTGTGACCAAATGTTAGGTGATATAAGGTATATTGATTAGTTAATGGAGAAGAAAAGGATGAAAATGTCTAGGTTTGATTTTTTTACTAATAAAAGTCTAACATTATAATAATTAATGTTTACTAATAAAAAAAGGAAAGATCAAATGTCTTTCTTTTGAAATAAGGAGAAAAAAATTATAGATTTTTTAAAATAAAAAATCAAATATTTTAAATTTAAAAATGGAGGTACTAAAATTGTAGATTAAACTAAATAAAGAAACTAAAATTATATTTAAGCAAAATAATTATTTCACATAGTCGGTAATAAGTTATTTCCTCCTTTGTTTCTTTAGTTATGAAATCATATGTAGCAACCTTTATAAAAAAAATAATTATGGTATACAAGAGATTTATTTATGGTTAAATAATGCCTAGTATTTTAAAAAATTGAAGCATATGTGAGAATTAGTTTAACAACTCAGAGATGGGAATGTGCGCATGTGTATATATAAAAAGGGCATATTTAATAAAAGAGTATTTAGGCAATTTAATCTTTATCCTTTTTATAGATAGACATCCTAAATTTTAATTTTATTTCAATTGATCCTTTTTTTCTCTTTTGTAAATAAATATCATAAACTTTAATTTTGTTTCAACCAATCCTTAAACTATCTCTTTTTCATATAGACACGTAATTTCAATTTTATCTCAATTAATTCTTAAAAATTCCCCTTTCAAAAAAAGTTATTATGTTAAATTGGAGTTAAATTATTAACAAAAGAATCTCAATTGTTTATTTATTTAATTTCAACTGTTTATTTTTTTTATATATCACGTTTTCAAACATTAAAACATAATAAAATTAAAAAATCAAATAAACTTTTTTTCTATTAATGTTATTATTTTCCCTTTTTATATATATCTTTTAAATTTATATTCTTTATTATATTTTAAATATGAAAAAAATGAGTTGTAACAAAAAAAAAAATGAATGATTAACATTTAAGATTAAAAGTTTTGAAATAAAAAATTTAAAGATTAATTGAAACGCAATTAAAGTTCAAGATGTTTATTTATAAAAGAGTTAAATTTTAAATATCAATCATAATAATTTTAAAGTTTACAGTGTTTATTTGAAAAAGAAGTATTGTTTAAGGATTAAATAAGACAAAGTTAAAGTTGAGGGTGTCTATTTGGAAAAAAAACTAAAGTTTAAAAGAGTTTAATACTCATTTCAAATGAACAAATATTAATCATATAATTTTGATGGATAAAATTGATTTTGATTAAAATTATTTGTTTTCATATATTAAGGTTATATTTTTTTTGGAATATAAGATTTATTGGATGGTGGAAAAGGAAAAACTTAAGGGTGAAGGAGAAGATAAAAGGTCAAAAATCAAGGAAAAATTGATTCTATTTTAAGGTCACAATTATGCACATTTTAAAAATGATATTATAAAAATTTCGTTTATTTATTCTTTAATTTATAAAAATGTTTGCTTAGATGATCTATTCTATTATGCTACTTGTCTACTTGAGCTGGTCAATCTAAAGTCTAAACACGTATATTTTCAGAGAAAGACACCAAATAAGTTACCTCCTATTTCAACAGTCAACAATTCATTTCATAGGTAATGGAACAGTATTTTTCTCGGAATTCATATATTAAAAATCGTTCACGGAACAAGTTAAACAAGTCCGTAGAAAGGACAAGAACAAATACGACCCGAGAGGAAAAAGAATGTGAAGTTGTGAACAACTGAATTTGTTGACAGTCTATCATGCAAACTAATCTAAAAGCTAAATTGATCTGTGTCGCTAGCATTTCTATTGTGTATGTTATAGAGAGGATAAACCAAGCTCGATTCAAAAAAATTCAACAAATTAGAACTGAAAGTAGCACCTATCCACTCGTTGCAGAGAACAAGCCATCACAAAACTCTTTCCAACAAAGTTGATCTGCTTTGCTCAGGAAGGGGAATATAATCCATGAATGATATCTCGATGAAGGAAAACAAACTGAGTTATGCAGATCCCTGAACCCTAATTGTCATTGATAAAATAAAATAGTCCAAAGTAAAATTAACACAATTTTCTGCCAAAGGATTAAAGCACATGACTGATCCTGTTAACAAGCGTCACCCAATTGCTAACAACTTTATTCATATAATAAGATTTGTCAAATCAAAATATCCATTAGCAAAACAACCAAACCAAACCATACCATATGTGCAATTGGGTGGAGGTTTAAAAGAGAAACCCTAACCCTAATCCTAATAGCCCAACACAACAAAACAATTGATATATTAAAGATTGATTCAATCGAGGTCCTTGACGATCTTAATCCCCATGCTGTTGGCGGTTCCAATGATGGACTTAGAAATGGACTCGAGAGGCATGTTCTGAAGGTACGGATCGGACTGTTTCGCCTTCGCGATCTCGTGCACGTGCCGCACGGACAACGAGGACGCGGTCACGTGACCGGGCCGGCTGCTACCGGATTCCACGCCGGCGGCTTTCTTCAGGTACCACGATACTGGCGGCGACTTAACGGTGAACTCGAAGGTGTTGTCCTTGTACGCCGTTATCGTAACGGCCATGGGTGTCTCCGCCTTGTACTTCTGGGTCCGCGCGTTGAAGTCCTTGCAGAACGCCATCAGGTTCAGCCGGTACTGACCCAGCGCCGGTCCAACCGGTGGCGCAGGCCGAGCTCCTCCGGCCGGCACCGTGAGCCGGATCGTCGCTGCCACTGCCTTCGGTACGCTCATCGTTGTGGATGTTAGATTTCGGAGGAGCAGTAAGAGTTTAAGGTTCTTCACATGGGCCTGGCCCAACTCTGTTTCATGGGCCAGGTCCAGAAAGAGAGTACTAGTTTTGTGGGCTGTGGAGGACAAGTGAAAAGAAAGCTTGAGAGGATTTTCAAATCATTGATGACATTACTTATTAAGGAGTAAAGACTCCACTTGTTTAAACAAAGATTCACAACCAAAAAAAAAAAAAAAACTCCAATTATTTAGGTTAATTTAATCAGCAAGTCTTGAATTATTTGACTGTTTT
Organism: Glycine latifolia; assembly: GCA_013407115.1. Taxonomy (NCBI): domain Eukaryota; kingdom Viridiplantae; phylum Streptophyta; class Magnoliopsida; order Fabales; family Fabaceae; genus Glycine; species Glycine latifolia. The sequence goes on from CM023958.1 coordinate 832,981, forward strand.
TTTTTCTTTTTTTTATTTAATTAAAAATAAATATAAGTTTACCTTCCATCAATTTGTCTATTAATAAACATAAAAATTTGGAGTAAAATTTACTAAAAAGATAAAAAGTTACGAATAAAATTTGTAAAAAAATTGATTGTAAAATTTGTCAAAATATAAAAAGTTGGAGGGTAAAATGTATAATTATATAAGGAGTAGAATAAGGAAAGGTAAAATGCACTCAATTAATTTGTTGGGTGTAAAATTGGTCAAAAATTAAAAAATTAGGTGTAAAAAATACGATTAAGCCAATAGTTTTATGATTTGAAAATTAATTTAACCTCTTATTTACTACTATCGAATATCAGAAAGAAATTTTTTTATGAATAGTTTTAATCGAGAGTTTATTTAAATGTAATTTTAATATAATTATAAATTTTAGTTCTCAGACTATGATGATATCGTAAATATAATTAAAAATCATTTACAAAATGAAAAATGGTAAGAGGAGTTCGTCTTTCAATTTTGAGGTTGGGTATTTTACTTTTTTTGTTAAATTAACAGTGCTTTGTAGTTTAATTTTAAATTTTATGCATGGTTGGTGTAAAGATTTATATATTATGGACTAATCAAAAATCATAGGAATGAATTTTTACGTAATTATTTAAAAAAGTAAAAAATTTATAATATATAATAATATGTAATTAGACATAAATACAAAAAATATTTTATACTGTCATAAATTAAATTCAAAACTTTATACTAATTATATAATAATATGAAAGTAGATTTTACAAAATTATCATGTAGAGTTATTATTTGAATTAAAAAAACAAACCTTAAAATTGAAATTGATTTTTTTTTAATTCAAAACTTTTTATTGGTTATTCAGGCACACTTGGCCCTAATCCTCATGTCGTGTTTAAACGCGTTTTAGGTTGGTAAGAGTATATTTTGAGCGAGTAGTTGATCGTTTTCTAGTAATGGACTACGAAGTTCGGAAGATTCTTCCGGTTTTGTTCAAAGCAGGGGTGGAAGCAGTAACTTTTTTTTCATAGTAAAAGTATAAGTAATGTGAGTAATTCTATGTTGATTACGAGTAGACTTTAAAAAATTATATATATTTAATACTTCATAAATTTTATAAAGTAACTTTTTGTTAGAATTTTCATAAAGTAACTTATATAAAAGAATCCAATAAAAAAAAACTTATATACAAGAATAAAAAAATAGAATGCATTATCTCTGTCAAAAAATAAGTGTTTCATGTGAGGGGGAAAAAATGTCTCTAACATAAGTGTCATATTTGAATGTAATATTAATTGTTCTTTTTCAACAATATTTATAATAAATATACTTTAATTTTTAATAGAATATTAATATTATTATCTTTCATCTATTTAATAAAGTTAATTTTGTAAAATTATCACTCTTTTGTTTATTTAATAATTTTTCTTAATCTATATAAAGCAACATAAAACTATAATTTTTTTCTGAAACAAAGGGAGAAATTTAGAGTATAAAAAACAATAAATGAATAAACATGCTATTGGTTTGAGTAGAGGGTTTGAAAGTTGAGACTCATGGATCAAAAATATAATTAGAAAAAGAAATTTAATAAAAGTGATAAATTATATTTTTTATAAAAAATAATCATTAATAAAATTGATAAAAAATTCACATCATTTTCATGATTGTCCAAAAAATAAAAATTAATAAAGTAGTATTAATTATGTCATTGGATATTTTTATCATTTTTATAGTATGTGTACCAAGTGAAGCGAGAGAGTGCATTAATAGAATAAAACTTAATTTGTCAAATATATTTATGATTAAGTGAAATTAAGGGTATTTAATGATTTTTTTAATTTGTATATTAAATATTATATAATTATTATTTTAAAACACATAAAATTCTATCTTGATTTTAAAATATTAAATATTTTTGTTTTGGGGGCAGAGATTAAAAGAAGAAAGTTCTTGTTTGTCTTTAATTTTGAAAAAGATATAACATAATTTTGTCAAGCTACCTTTTTTCTATTTTATTTATGTATTCCATTTTTATTAATAAAAACATTAATCTATGACTATAAGATTAAAACTCAAAAGAAATTTTATTAATTTATTTAGTATTTAATATTTCCTTAGTAGATAAAATGAAATGTTTTTAAAATAATGGTATTGTAAGGCAGATAAAGTAGTTTATATAACTTACACAGAGCTGGATATTTTATATAGTAGAGACATTAAAAAAATATTAAAGTTAAACGTAAATAAATAATATTTTGTCGATTTTATAAAATTATAAATAAAATAAAATATCATCTTTAAAGTTACTGATAAAGCTGATGGAATAATTTTATAACTAACATAATGATTAGGATCATTAATGAAGAAAAGTTCACCGTAACGGTGAAATTTATATGTTCCGGGACAAAAGCTTACGAATAAACTATGTAGAAAGTCTAACCCTTGTCTATCTGATCTATGATCGAATTTAAACTGAAAAGTGAAAATCTTTAAGAGACGGTTGAATTTTTTTGCTGTCAAATAGTGTTGTGTTGTGTTCTCAATCAAGTTTTCCGGAAAAATTAATCATCGGCGACACAGACAAAGACTTCCTACCAACAACAAAAAAAATTAATTCATGGTAATGAAGGTTTACGATGTCGTTTAGGCATTTGACATGTTCTGGTGCCTGGCGGAACATTCGGTGTGCACACTTCAAATTGGTCGAAAATCACACATTGTAATTGTACAGACTTGACTAGTTCTGAATCATCAATACAATTAATCATCATAATTAAAAACACAAAATTCCTTGGTCAACCAACAACTACTACCACCATCCAGACAACAAATCCGTGTTTGCTTACTGTAATGTCTTTTCTTTTATTATTATTAAGGGTTTTGAAGCCGCTGATTATAGACTTTTTCACTTTTATTTTTTAGTTAACACCTTTAAAATATTAGTTACTAACATTTATTTTATTATAATTGTAATGATTTTAATAAGCATTACCCTAAGTTTTTACCTTAAGGTGAGTTTAATTTTTACATAAATATTATTAAATTGTGAATTACTTAAAAATGTTACTTTAAATACATTTTTTTAAGAAACTTTAAATAGGAATTTTAAAATAACTTTATTTTTAGGGGTATTTGTTAAAAGGGAAGTTTTCATGTTAAAGAAAATCATGATTTCTATAAATGATTAAAATATGTTTGATTGGTCGTAACATTATTGTAAATATTTTTACATGTTTTATGATAATAAAATAAAATATTTATTATATTTATTAAAAAATATTGTCTCGTAACTTTTGATAATGGATATATTGTTTTTACAAAAAAAGTACCAATATTTCTACCGTATTAAAACTTTTATACTAAATAAGAAAAGTTAGATTCTCACCTCTTATAAAACACAATTATGTGGAAAATAATGATAAAAAATATTATTGAGAAACAACATTTCTTGAAAATGCGGTTATTAAATAATAAACAAAATATGGAACACAAATATGGTCAACTTTACATTCCTATATAACTAAAAAATGTATCAAACATCCTTTTAGTATTTTTTTTTTATAACTATACTATCAGTATGCAATAATTATCTAATTTTCTTGATTGATATTTGTAATAAAAAAATTAACTATTTTTAGTGAAATATTCTCTTTCAATATGATTTTTTTCATCAATAAAATTTGAGTTTGACACATTATTTGCTTAAAAAAATTGAATTAGTCCCACCTTTGTCAATGACTTATTGGTAAACACTCTCTTTTAGTATAAAGATTATGATTTAGCTCTTTAAAAAAAAGTAAAACAAGATATTTCAGTTGATAATAAAAAATAATTGTTAATATTTCAACATATTTATGATTTACTAAGTATATGCAAATAATATTAATTGTCGTGTTTATCGTCAGTGACTATATTACTAGTACTTATTTTATCATTTGATGCGAGTTGTTCACTTAGTGATAAAAATTAACAATGTTACTATATTTCATAATTTATATTTAGATAACGTTATAATTATTTATCTATCAGTTTATTTTAATTATATTCTTAGCATAATAACCATAAAAGTGATACACGACAATCTATGTAAAAACTTTTAACAATGTTAATACATTATAATTAAGTAATATTTCATATTATATTTTTAATATTTTTTCTCTAATATATTATAAACAAGCAATAAATATAAATTCACATATTTAAAATTTAAAAATAAGAATATTTAATAATTTAATTAACAAATATAAACATTTATGAAATACATATTATTCAAAAATTTAAATTTATTAATCATATTTATAAATAAATTTTTATATTAAATATTACTTTTAAAAATAATTATTATAAAATCAATAAATTGACGAAACATTCATACTTGAATGAGTGATCTATTTTAACATTGATATTATCAAACACTTAAACATAAAATATATATTAATATTATATAATTTATTACATCTGCAGCTTAAAAAACTCATTTTATTATTAACATTTATTATTTTTCTCTATCACATATTTCTTATTACATTACATATCATCTACTGCACTTTTTTCTTTTCTTAGTTGCCATCTATTGGTGTTCACCTATAATTATTCTATTTGAAATCTATAATTATATAATGTAAATGTTGTAAATGTAAGTAATTTTTAATGCAAGAATTCAATTTGTGTTTTTAACTAAAATTTGGTGATTGTGCAATAGTGTAAAATAATTTTATATTAATATAATTTTTAAAATAATTATTATAAAATTAATAAATTTATTATATATAATAATTTATAATTAGATGATAATGTTAAATTATTTTATGATATTAATGTATAACATTTTTATTTATTAGTAAATTCTTTGTTGTCATCGTAACATTTTTTTTATTACAAATTGTCATAGTAACATTTAAGAACAGTTTAATTTTAACTTTAATGGTAGAATTCGACTTTGAGTTCAAAAAAAGTATTGGAGATCTTAATTTAGTTTTTATTTCATTGAATTTGATCTAACTATATTCTAATTAAATTCTATAATTATTACTATTTTCTTTCTTTCTTCTTTTTCTCGTGATTATTAATTCGCAGTCTGTATATGCTTGCCTCGCAAGTGCTTCATCCGACTTTTTCTTTATTTCCCAATTATTTTAATTTTATGTTATCTACTACAGAACACAGATGGTCAGATGCTTCGAAATTGAAATTCTCGTTTATTATTTTTTCAGTTAAACCGAATAGAGATATACATACACACACACACACAGATATATATATATATATATATATATATATATATATATATATATATATATTCGCTCAAAAAACATAAAAACTAAACGAAAAAGGGGAAATCTGCAGAACATTCTTCGTCTTGCTCTCGCTTTTCAAGCCCAACAACGGCGAAGAAGAAGAAGATTAATATTTGAATTGTGAAACACTCTGTTTTCTGATCATCGTTGACGCTGATCTCTGTTTACTCCATCACTGTTTCTGATCGCAAAGGTGAAAAGGTTTTCAGCATCAAAATCGAATTTTGTTTGCTCCATCATCACAATGGGTAGAATCACGAAACTGGGTTTTCTTCTTCTACCCAGATAAGTAAAAGGGTTTCTTCTTTCTCATTTATTCCGACAAGTGCACAAACAACAACAACAACCGCAACAACAACATCATCGTATCAATCATCGGACAAGTGCCCAAGACAACAACATTTGTGTCTGGTTGGTTCTCGGTCCAATTGCGTGATTCTTATTGTCGTGTTGAGATTGTGAAGTCAACAAGGTTTTAGGGATCTTTTATAATTTTTTTGTTTTATTTTTTTCTTTTCAGATTAGAAGAAAAGGGGTAAAGGGTTGTTCCGTGTTTGTTTGATGAATTATGTTCAAACAGATATTCAGTAAACTCCCTCGAAAGTCATCGAAAGGTTCCGAACACGGTGGAAGTGGAAGGACACATCATGGTGTTACCACTTCTTCGAAGAGCAGTGATTCTGTTAGTGTTACCCCAGGTGGCACCAAACCCGGGAATTCTTCCTCTGCGGGACAGAATCATGGTAACAGAGTTCCGTTACCGTTGGTTGTGAATGAGAACAACAGTCACAACAACCCCAATAATGGGAATTTTGGTTCCTATGAGGCATTGCCAGCGTTCAGAGATGTTCCCTCTTCTGAGAAGCCAACTTTGTTCATCAAGAAACTGAGGATGTGTTGTGTGGTGTTTGACTTCACTGACCCCGCCAAGCACATCAAGGAGAAGGAGGTTAAGAGACAGACGTTGGTGGAGCTCTTGGATTATGTGACTTCTGCGAATGCTAAGTTCGTGGAGAATATGATGCAGGAAGTTGTGAAAATGGTGTCTGCAAATATATTCCGGACACTCAGTCCTCAGCCACGCGAGAATAAGATTGTTGATGGCGTTGACGTGGAGGATGAGGAGCCTTCGATGGATCCTTCTTGGCCTCATTTGCAGATTGTGTATGAGCTTTTTCTGAGGTTCGTGGCATCTCCTGAGCTGGATGCGAAGTTGGCCAAGAGATACATTGACCAGTCCTTCATTTTGAAGCTGCTGGATTTGTTTGACTCTGAGGATCCGAGGGAGCGCGAGTACTTGAAGATGACACTGCACCGCATCTATGGCAAATTCATGGCGCATCGCCCTTTCATCAGGAAGGCCATCAATAATGTGTTCTTTAATTTTATTTTTGAGACTGAGAAGCACAATGGGATTGCTGAGTTCTTGGAGATTCTTGGGAGCATCATTAATGGTTTTGCACTGCCATTGAAGGAAGAGCATAAACTGTTTCTTGTTCGTATACTGATTCCATTGCATAAGCCAAAGTGCTTAGCAATGTATCATCAGCAGTTGTCTTATTGCATTACCCAATTTGTGGAGAAAGACTGCAAGCTTGCTGATACAATTATTAGGGGATTATTGAAGTACTGGCCTATAACAAATAGTCCTAAGGAGGTTATGTTCCTGAGTGAGTTGGAAGAAGTCTTAGAAGCAACTCAACCCCCAGAATTCCAGCGTTGTATGGTGCCATTGTTTCGTCGCATTGCACGTTGTTTGAATAGCCCTCATTTTCAGGTATGAATTCTTCGATACTTTCCTCTGGCTCCTTTTCTGTTTCTCCTCTTATTTCATGAGGAAAATATACCTGACTTTCAAACTAATTCTCTCTGGCAACTTCCTTCATACTGATTACTGAATCCTATGCCTCAATTCATTTCCTCTAGTTGATAAGTTGTTTACAAGAAAGGGACTAACCTTTTTGCATCATCCTATAGCTTAATGCATATTTTGTTTTATGGTTTTGAAGTAACATAACAACAATGTTCAAAATCAAGAAACTTAAATCCTTTTGTTTCCTTTTGCCTTCTTAAAACATGGAAATCATTCAAATCTATGCTTTCCAATGACTTGGGCTTTAAAATTAAATAATCATATATTGGGAGGGAGTTTTTATGGTTATCTTATGTTAGGATCCAATTGCAAGGTATTGGAAATGACTCAAATGAGTCTCACATTCGAAGCATGAGATTTTAGTGTGGGGTTTATAAGTCTTGTGTTCTCCAACTATAACTGCTAGCGTTTGTAGTGTGGTTCTCACATGGTTCTTACAATTGGTGCTTTCTAGCATCAGTGTTTGCCCAAGACTAGGCAAAGGGCTAGTGTACCACTATCCTGTTGGGTGTCGGGGCTACTGACTGTTGTGGGATATTAGGATTTATGATCCATTTGCAAGGTATGGGACTTGAATCCCAAACAACACCTTGGACTCTTTAACTTTATCGGCTAGCTTTTGTGGTGTGCTTTTGCCAAGGTTCTTATTAGGTTACTCGTGTTAGTGACCATTCCAGCATGCAACATTCACCTAGTAATTTGCAATTTAGTGCAGCCTACAATTTAAAAGACCATGTGATATGCAATTAATGACAGTGCTGTTAGGCAACATCAAAGTCAGTGGTCATAAGTTGGTGCTTGCACATTGATATTAATTCTCTACAGTAGTCCACTCTTAAAATTTAAGTTGAAATCCACTGGTAATGGTATGTATCTGATATGACTTCCCTATATCAAATTTAGACTCTTATAATTTTGCAGTGATTAGTATGTAGTGCTCAACATGTGGGCAGTGGGCTGTCAACAAGATGAATTAATTCTGATTAAATGGGCCTTACAATATTAAATCTCACTCTGCTTAACACTATGATGATGACAATTGACAACTATCATCCAGCAAGTTGAATTTTTGGAGCTTCTATTTCACTCTTTGACTGGATTAACCATGTCTTCGGGCATTTCTTAGAGAAATTAAATACAATTTTACTTTATGGAAAAGGGACCCATCCTTCCCTGCACCCCACCCTCCCCCTAAACCTAGTAAATGAAAAGAAAGTGTGTGTAAAATGTTTATACTTTAGATGGTGCTCATTTCATTTTAGAAGTGTTTGCATGAATGTGTTAGGAACCTGGTTCAGATTTAGAGATAAAGAATGAAAAGAATGGATCTTTTATTGATCTTGGAGAATAATCTCCTGCAGTACACTTGTGACTATTCGAGGTGTCACAGCCTCCTACTAATTCCTGCTTACAAGCTGCCCCTACTCAGCCATCCCCCTCCTATTTATAATATCTGACCCTAACTAACTAACTGAACAGAATATTAACTAATAGCTAACTGGATCCTATCAGAATGGGAAATGCTCCGTAGCTTTCTCACAATATTTTTTATTCTAGTGGATTTTTTGAATTGCTGTTACATTATCTACTGCAATTTGCATGAGTTTGTTGACACATTAATTGCACTGCAGGATGTTTCAATTGCTCATGCAATGCTGCTAAATTATTATTATACATGCATTGAATGATATAGTGTCATGTGAAAGCACCAAATTTGAGTCTACAAAACTGAACAATGATTAGTTTTATTTGTCATGTTGTCTAAGGACAAAACTTAGATGTTGTACTTAAGGTGCTTTATGGTGATGATCTCCAAACAAAATTAGAGTTTGACTTTGGTGACAAACGCGGTTTGTTAATACTGACCTTTAATATGCAGGTTACTTAGGTTTCACTCTAATTTTAATTGAAGAAACAACACCATAACGCATAAATTACTCCTAATTCTTGTCCTTTGTCTTAACCTGACTTAGTAGAGTTGCAGTTGCAATATTCTATTCCCCCCCACCCCACCCCACCACCACACAAAAAAGTTCTACAAACATGTATCTTTTTTTTTTCCTCAGGTGGCAGAAAGAGCCTTGTTCTTGTGGAACAATGATCACATCATGAACTTGGTCAAACAAAACCGAAAAGTGATACTACCCATCATCTTCCCTGCATTGGAGAGAAATGCTAGAAGTCATTGGAACCAAGCTGTCCATGGTTTAACCTTAAACGTGCAGAAGGTTTTTAATGATGTTGACACTGATCTATCTAAAGAATGTTTACAAAAATTTGAGGAAGACGAGTCAAAGAAAAGTGAAGTCATAGCAGGGCGTGAAGCCATGTGGAAACGCTTGGAGGAGCTTGCTGCAGGTGGTGAAGCAGTGCTTGTTGGTGCTTTTTAATGATGTTGACGCCGATCTATCTAAAGAATGTTTACAAAAATTTGAGGAAGACGAGTCAAAGAAAGTGAAGTCATAGCAGGGCGTGAAGCCATGTGGAAACGCTTGGAGGAGCTTGCTGCAGGTGGCGAAGCAGTGCTTATTGGTAAAGCACCAACTCGCAACTCTGCAGGTTAGATAGAACTGGAATGTATGTATTCTGCTCCAATAGCTTCATTTTTTAAACAAAGATATTATAGTATTTTTTTTCCTTTTGCATGTGGTGGGTTGGCCAAGAGGGGCAATTTCTTGAAATACTTTCTTATTCACTTCTTATAGAAGGCTATGATTAGTAGCAAATATCTCATGCAAGGCAACATCCAAATCTTAATTAGTATATACTATATACTATGTAGCTTATACTTTTGTACCCAAGAAGCACATTTGGGCACTTCCCTTTTTAATGAATTTCCAATGAACATTTCATTTCAAGACTGTTAGTAATCTGATAATAAAGGTTGAATAAAGAAAGAAAAAAAAAGGAGAGGGATGTGAACACAGTACTAGGCCAGCCTTAAGAGTCTCTCTTGGAGTTCAATTTCCCACGCAAGGCTAGTTGAATTAAACTTAGAATCAAGAAAGAGACAAAGCTATTTGCAGACTTTGTTTACACTTGATCTGTTGGGGCCCACAATGGAATGTAGTATTGTATTGTATGGGTTGAACTTGAATTGCAAGCTGGTCTTTCTCGTGGGGCGATTGTATAGGTGGTTGTGTGCTGTTCCCACGTCTTGGATTGGATAGAGAAATTGCATTTTCCAAGGGACAATCCTTCTTCAAGGATGTGGATTTTTTTTTCTTTATTATTTTTTAATTTAAAATTTTAAGAGGAAGGAATGATGCGGGGAAAAGTTTTCAGACTCAAAATACTTGCAGAGGAATTATATTACTTCATCCCAAATTAGTAAAGGTTTAAACTCGCAACCTCTTAGATGTAAGATTTTATATTGATTCACTAGATTAACCACTACTAGTTCTATACGCTCAGATATGATGCAACAAATCTGGCGCAATCCAAATTGTGTTTCTTGAGGCTAAATTGGTATTAAATCGGAACATTGGATTAAAGTGATTTTATAACAACAATAAAATCTTATTTAACCATGTGAGATTGAATACATGGATTATATAATGTTATTTAACATGGTTTTAAAAATACTATTTCATCTGAGATCTTCTTTAATGATTTCTTTTAACGTCTTTTTTTCTTTTCTTTTTCACCGAATTAAAAATCATATAATCTATTCTTCTAACTAATATATCTTGTGACTAGGGGTACTTATGGCTTGGGTATTTAAATAATCATAGTCATAACTAGATTATAAAGGGTTATGATTTGGTATAACTGATTATTGTTTTTAAAAATCGGTTATATAATCGTTTATGAATATATTTATATCTAAAACTAGTTATAGACGAACATAATTAGCTTATTTGAAATAATTATTTCTATAAAACTAATTATGGTTTTATAATTACTTTTAGTTATGATTATTTTTTTCAAAATTAGTTTTTTTGTGCATCCCTACTTCTGACCATCTTTGTATATGTTCAAATCATCTAATTGATTTTTTGTCATTTTTTATTTAATGGATGCTACATCAATCTTTGCTTGTATGTAAGAAAAAACAATCAGTATAATTTAATCACATTCCTTATAATATCATTTAAATTGATTTAATCAACAATGCAAGTGAGACAATTTATTTTAAGTTGATATAAATTGGATTGATTTTTTTAAATTTTAACGATTAATATGTAAATTGATAAAAAATATTAAATACATTTTTAAACTAATCAATAAAATATATTAATACACAAATATACATTCAAAGTATAATTTCAATTTATGTTAAAAATAAAGTATAATTTCAATTAATTAGCAATCTATCTGAACTACATTAAATTACATTTGATTCAACACATTTTCATGGGAAGAAAAATGTTTCTTTTTTTATTGGATAACAATGCTTTTCTGATTTTTTTTTTGTTTTATCTTTTTTTTTTAAATCTCCTTACATGCTTATGTAAAATAAATTGCATAAAAAATCAACTTTATAAATTTAAATTTGATCATCACACAGTGATACTTAATTACTTCAAAATAATTGTTAACAGATGACACAATAT
>CM023958.1:844725-891666 GCA_013407115.1 Glycine latifolia
TATATATATATATATATATATATATATATATATATATATATATATATATGTATGTATGTATAGGAATTTGTTAACCTAGACAGCTTGTTTTTTAGGGGCGCCTTAACAAATTATAACTACAATTATTTTTAAAATACACCCGGGTGCAAGTTGTTAATGTATTTTTTTCTATAAAAAAAATGGTAGTACAATTGCAAATGCTTGTGGGATTTTCTAATGTAGATCCACTTATTAAAGTATAATTACAATTGTTCTTACTTCTTAAAATACATTCGGAAATAAGTTGTTAATGTATACATTCTAAAAAGGAAGTGGTTGTACATTAGTAAAATGCTTGTAAAATTTGCTAACATAGATTCAGTTATATCTTAGAAGGTGCATGTTAATAAACTATAACCACAATTGTTCTTACTTCTTAAAATTCACTCAAAAGTTATTAAAGTACAGCCTAAAAAACAAGTGAGTCTATTGTTAACAAATTTCTCTCTCTCTCACACACTCACACATATTACATTATTATCAAATAGTAATAAGTACTATTTTTTTAAAAAATGATAAAAAGTTTAAATAATCAAAATTAAATAAAACTATGTTTATAAAAAGTAAAAATACTTTTGAGTAATTAGTATTTGTATTTATTTTCTTATATTGAGAAATGAGAAGTATGAGAATAAAAATTGAGAAGGAAACAATTAGACATTTATGTAGGCTGACTCACTATGTGTTTTCCCTCAAAAATTATTTATGGCTGTGACTTGTGAAACAGAAACTACAACAACCAGATATTAGGATTTGGTTCGAATGTTATCTGTTTTTATTTTTAATAAAACAGAAAATAAGTGAAAATAGGTTCCTAATTAAAAATAATAAATCAATCTTTTCATTTATTTTTGAAGAAGTAAAAATGCAATGATATTTTTCAATATATATTTTTTAAATCTTAAAAATTTTAAAATAAAGAAAATAAACACCCAAATTTTTAAGGAGGAGAAATTCTTATATGGTATGTGGGTTTCCTTCTGCCACGTGTATGGCCTCCTTTCCTCGCAACTGCTACTATTTTTTTTTCAATTAAAAAAAAAAAGGAAGCAAGAAATTCATACGGATAAGGAAAACCCATTCACTGTCTCGTCTGCAATCATCAATGGAAGTAGGAATGTCTCTGAACGCGCTCGTTCGTCTTCCTCTCTCGAAATCACGCTTCCACGACGATGCTCCGATGGTGAGACACTCCCTGTTTTCGAGCCGAAAGCAGCAGAGTTATAAGGTTCTTTCACAGCGTCAAGTGTTTGTGGTTGAAGCCAAGGGCAAAAAGGGAATGATGTCTCGTCAATTTCAGCGCAATTCTCCTCCTCCTTTACCCAAGATTGAAGACGATGGCAATCCCAAATTCGTCATCTTCATTCGCATGGCCAATGTATTCTTCACCATACCATACCATTTCTTAATTAAATTTTAATCTTATCTTAGTCCTTCCTATTATTTATTTATGCTTACCGTTGCTTGCAGGTATATCTTTGGTACCCTCTTAGTATCGTATCAGGCGGCACCACTGCTAAAATAATGGTTGCAGCTAAAGATAATTTTCTCGGCAAGTATATCTACAAAGACACCCTTGATAGAAATCTCGCTGCTGTTATCTACAGAGTAAGCTTTTCCCCTCTTTTCTATCTCTCCGTGCTACTGCTATATAGTAATATCATACTACTAATGTTTCTTTAATAGCAAATTTGGAGAATTTAATTCATTGAATAACATCTTATATCTGTGTCCATATTATGTTGATTAGCGTGTTTTATATTTTATTGCATTGGTATTTGGTCACCAGAGGCAACTAACACGTTAAGAAGTGATTTTTTATTTTTTTTTATAATGAAATTAATTAAAAGAAAAGAAAGGAGAAAAGGGGCATTCCGAGAATTGAACTCGGGACCTCTCGCACCCTAAGCGAGAATCATACCACTAGACCAAATGCCCACCTTGAACAAAATAAATTATTCTAATAATCTGAATATTTTCTTATTGGAATACGTTCTGCCTTAATTAAATTTACTGTTGTCATTTTAAAAATGAATAATGCTTGGTTTGTCTTAGTATGGAGCACAATAAAGTTTGTTTTGTTAAATGTCAATGTGAAACTTATTGAAGTAACTTAGCCAATAGTAAAGTCATAAGCTACTTTCTTATGTCCAAATAAGCTCTTTGTAACTTCTCCCCAAAACACAAGAGATCTTGTGTAATTACTAATTACTATACTGGGCTGTGCTGTCTTAATTTCTTATTGTCCTGTTTTTGTTGCTGACTGCTTTGCTTCAACTCAAATAGGATGAAAAGGAGGTACAGAAATCTGCATTCAAACAGTACCGTGTATTGCGAACAGCTACTGATTTCAGATACGGCTACAAACTTGTTGTAATGCTCCTATACTTTCTTAGTTTCTTTTATGCTATACTGCTGTACCTCAATAAATGTTTTAAATCCAATTTCACGGTTTACAGAGTTGAAATTTTATACATTACAGAAGTTAGAAGACCATTCCCATTTTTTTAAAAACTTTTTTGTATGATGAATTTGCAGGAGAATGGCAATATAAGAGCTGCACTTTCTACCACTGATGTTATTGAGGTAACATTTTTGACATGTTCTTTGTTGTTGCTTGTTATCATAATGTTTTTTGAGTTTCACACAGAATTTTAAGCCTCTCAGCATTAGAGATGTATATGTTTTACAAGTACAAAAAACATTCTGGTTGTTTATACAACTTCTCAATTTGATAAATTTGCAGGAAAATAGAAACTTTCATTAATCATTATCATTGGATTTTTAGATTTATATTTTTGACGGTCGTAGATTGATAATAGTCTACATTATAAAATGTATACTTTCTACTTAATTAATTCTCTGTTTTTTTTATCAAAATATTCAGTGGGTACTTCCTCTCTAATATATTATGTTTGCATATATAAATTGAAGCTTCCTACACAAGATAAACTTAAAACCGTGCTTGATAAAGCGAAAGACTTTTTCGGGGATGCAAAGGAATCATTTGGAAAGATAACATCATTGGGCACTACTGAAACGGAGGAGTCAAAGGAAGACACAAAAGAAAAAGCCAAGTGAGTTTTACATCTTATTGCCTGAAGAAAAACTCGCAATTTTCATTAGCAGAGTAATTTCCTCTTTTCTTCCCTATTTTCTTCTACATATACCTCCACTTCATCTTTAGGATACAACATTTGATGGAGTATATCTGATTCTATGCACTTCTATGAACATTATTCAATTTACATGAACATGGTAGGTAATTTTCGAAATTTCTGATGGCTTAGATTACTTTTGTGTCAATGCCAGGGTTAAAGGATGAAACTATAGCTGGAAATGATTTGCTTGAATTGTTATGAGTAGCCTGTGGCCCTATGAGATGAGAAAGCTCAATTCTGTTTATGGATTGGTTAATGGGGGAACTTCTGTGCACAACATGCTACTCCAGGTTTTGTTCTTAGATCTGTAACCATGAAAATTGTTTTATATTCTGCCGAGTGAACAATATCTTTACGATACTGATTGATCACTCGTGTATGTTACAATCCATGATGCTTTGGAATAGATAGCATGTAGGATGATCATGTAATGGCCCCGTTATCAGTTCAAGAGATTCCTGGAATTGTTGTATAAATTACGGGTTGTAATATCTATGCATTTTATTTTGACAGGAATTCAGTCACTGACAGAGATTGCATTATCAACTAGACCAATTTACTATGGAATTGTGATCTTCTAAACTCGATGCAGAATATTTATAGAATTCACAATTCTTTGTTTATGGCTACAGTATTGGCTACCTGTTTATGCAAATTATATTTGCACAACGTTAAGCTAAAGTATAATATTCTCGTGCTATTGACCCTAGAATTTTAAGAACGAGTAATTTACATAAGCTTCTTGATTTGATTTTATTTATTGTTATACTGGGGGAAAATAATAAGTAAGACTATTCTAAGATATCCCTCAGCAAAAGGGCCCTTTTTATTTTATTCACAAAAAAAGGGCCTTTAGAGTTTGAGGAGGATCATTCCAAAAACAAAACAAAAAAAAACATTGGGTTTGCCGAACCCCTACATTAGCAAGAAAGTGAGCAATGGTGTTGGCATCCCTATTCACATAATCAACAGAGCAGGAGTGCAGGATCATTTCTTGATTTTCTTCTTTGCTAAAAATAATGGTTGAATAACGTATTTTAGGAAAGAATTTTGAAATAATTAAATTTCTATTTTTTAGATAAAATTAAGTTAAAGAGGCAAGATTTTTAAAATTAAGGAAAAAATTACGAAAATAAATTAGAAATGATTTAAATGAAAAAATTATTTTATTGTAGTATTGTAAACTTAATTTTTTTTCTCTACAAAATTAATATTTTTTAATATAATTGCTTTAAATTTTAAAAAATCATTACTATTGTATAATAAATTAACCCAATTTTGATAAGTTTATACATAAAAACTTACAAGAAAAAAAGATAAGAAGGAATAATAAAATATTTTTTCTATAAATTTATAAATAAGTGAAAATTAATTTTTTAGAGAAGCTAACCATTTAATATCTCTAAAAAGATTCCATTTGATCAGAGAAAAATGACACTATCGATAAATAGTAAATTAACAACTCATTTTAACATATCCAGTTTGGATTCCCTTATCCTTAAATAGTTGCACATAAGTTAATTTTAATTCATAAAAAAATCTTATTTTTTAATGTATTTATGGTAAAATTTATTCAAACGAGACATAAATTTCAACTTCTTTAAAATGAGTTATTCACTTTAAAAAGAAGACCATTAATAAGAAAAAAAAAGAAATCCATAATTTTTTTTATCAATAGTTCATTTTATATTAATAATTATAACTATTGTTTCTTATTTTTCAATTTAGATCAACTATTCATATTTATTGTCTCACTTAATATTTGGATTCTTATTTTTTATTGAAGGTAAAATGCTCACTTTGAGGAGCTTCATTCTAATCTAATCAAAATCAGGTATGGTATTATCGAGTGTGTATTGTAGTGAAGATTGGATATGGAACGCCTCTCGTTTAGCATAAAACGTGGTCAAAAGCTTATCTAATAAGATTAAAAGGTGGAAAGGATCCGCTATAAGATGTCTGGTTCTGGAATATTCTGGAAAGCAAAATAATGCTTCAAATTGGAATCTCAATTCTCACGACCCCACTTTATGCTGCCGATGATGTCGAGCTTTCCAGAATTCTCTATCTCTAGTTGTCCAAGTTTCTATATATTCCACAAAACCAACCCTTCTTTGCACGACACTCTCACTTCATCAAAAACATTGACAACCTTTATAATTTCTTCTGTTTGTGGTCTCACTAGAAATTAACAACACTCTTCACAAATATGGCACATACTTTATCCTCTAATTTGGCTCTTAACTTACCCACATCGAGGTATGTTCGTCCCTCGAGACCAACCCAGTTGAAGCCCGTGAGGGTCATGATGGGTGATGCAAGAGAAAAGCTTGAACATGTCCATGTGCCTAAACACAACAAGCAGCACCAGCCCCTCCCCAAAAACAGAGTTGCTCCAACCCCACCAGTTGGTAATTAAGCTCAATCACTCTTTCACATAAATTGTTGTATACATTATTTTCTAATTGAGCTATTCAATTTGCAAGTAAAATTAATAAAACTCAATTATGTTTTAGATAGAAATTGATCATAATGAAGTTAATGGAACCATATAGTAATCATATGTCTATTTACCAGTTGAAATTGTTCCAAATTATATCATTTCTGGTGTTCTTTTGTGTTTATACATGCTACGTTGTTGTCCTAGTTTTTTTTTACCAGCTAGTTTTCGTTAGAAATGCAAGTGGGGGATTTAAACTCGTAACCTTTCTTTCTTTCCTTTTGCCTTCACCTTTAAACTCTCTTTCAACCACTAGGCCAACTTTATATTTCCATGTTATTGTCTTATTGCAGACTTAATTTACCTTTTTTACTTAGCACTAAATATATGTGTTAACATGGGAAATTGTATAAAAGCAGGGTTGTGGGATCGATTTCCTACGGCAAGGACAGTGCAAGAAATGATGGAGACGATGGAGAGAATGATGGAGGACCCTTTTGCTTTCAGCACACTTGAATGGCCTTCATCACCCCTTCCAAGTGAGGGAGTGGGAGGGTATCGAAGAAGGGGAAGGGCACCATGGGAAATTAAAGAGTGTGAGGGTGAATACAAGATGAGGTTTGATATGCCTGGGATGAACAAGGAGGATGTGAAAGTGTGGGTGGAGGGAAAGATGCTTGTGGTCAAGGCTGAGAAGGCACCAAAAAAGAAGCAAGAGAATAAGATTGTGGAATTACAAGAGAAGCAACAAGAGGAAGAGGAATGGTCTGCTAAGAGTTATGGTAGGTATAGCAGTAGGATTGCTTTGCCTGATAATATGCAGTTTGAGAATATTAAGGCAGAGGTTAAGGATGGTGTGCTCTACATAACCATACCCAAGGCTACCAGCTACTCCAACATCCTTGATATCCAAGTTCAATGATTCATTTTGTTTCTATGGTCTTTCTATAGTTTGATAGAAAGATTTCCTTTAAAAAATAGTGAAATGTGTCGATATATTTTTTAACCAAGTTTAATATTCATTATACTTTTTTCACTTACAATTCTCTGTTAAAGATCTTGCAATAATAAATAATGGTATGATTAAAATGGTTTAAGCAAGGGATAATTTTCACTCATAATCCATGTTTTTGGTTAAGTGAAGTCAACCACAAATTCCAAAACTTGTTCTGGGTAACAAAGAATGGCAAAAAGTTTGGGGGGAAAAAATCAAATTATTTATTTATTATTATGATTTAATAAGGTCAGGCTAATGTGAATGCAGAATGGACAACCTAAATATTGTTATGACATGCTATTCAACGAAAATATGTTGATTAAAGTATGCGAATACTTAATTGTTCTCACTTAAAATTGAAATTATTAACTCATTTCAGAATTGTAGCTTTTCATTTATTTTTTCACCTATTTTGCCATACAAAATGTTTTTTAGATGGTGCGAATTATTTAAGTAATGAATTAAAAAGGGTAGGTAACTTAGGATGCATTTAGGTTTATATTTGGATATTCAAATCGAGATTTGTTTCTATCAAATTATTAGACATAGTTATAGTGATTTATCATGATTTTGTCCTTTGGAAGGTGTTTTGGTGAATTAGAGGAGGAAATTGTTTATAATTATTTTTTTACATTTACTTTTAAGTGATGTGAAATTTTTTTACATATCGAAATAAATTCTTATATTCTTAAATATCATTAAAGTCACATAAATCATGGTATTATTTGCTTTCATATTTTGTGTTTTGTCACATTTTGTTTTTAAAATAGTATCTATGAATTAAGAGAGATATTATTTATAAATATTCTTTGACATTGAGTCCTAAACAATATTAGACTTTTGTCATACTAAAATAAGATTCATTGCTGGTGAAAAGTTACATATGTTTGTTTGACAAATTATATATTGATTGAATTGAATATAATTTTCACTCAACCTAAAATTTATCGCAAAGTTAATCTTTTCTTTCTTTTTACGTTAAAAAGTTACAATAAATCAAATTGCATTAAACCTACTTTTAACTAATTTAATTTCACAAGTTTAACCCAACTTTACTTTTTAAAATGTAATCCAGGCACATGCTTATGCCCAACAGAATCAACAAAAACATTACTATTCATGTAACATTTGTTAGGTCGTGGACTATATTGATTGGCAAAATGTAATTTGAGGGGACCTTTATAACATAAATATTAATTCTTCACAATTTTAAGAACCAAAATCACTCTAATAGACGCACTATCTATAATGTCAGAAGTTAATTAATTCTCAACATAAAACAACACAAAGCGTCAATAATTTTTAAAACGTTAGAATAAAAAAAGATTAGTTGCACAATCAAAAGCTCATTATAATAATTATTTATAGGGTTAATTATACTTTTAATCTTCTAGAGTCTTCTAGATATAGCTATTGTATAAATTGATTTTTTTATAAAGCACATGTTGATATTTAGTCTTTCTAACTTTTAATTGGATCTTTAAAGTATTACAATTGTGTAATTTTTGTCTCTCGACATATAAATTATTAATAAGAATTATATTGGTCTAAAAAAAAAGGGATTAAAATCACACAACTACAATATATAGAGATCTAATTAATTTAATTAAAATAGGAGAGATTAAAATAACATGATTGCGATAGTTCATAGGCTCAATTGATATAATTAAAATTTAAAAACTAAAATTATACAATTGTGATACTTAAGAGATCAAAGGTAGATCAAACATGCAAATAAGTTTTACTTTTAAATACATTATGCTATTAATCCTAAATATTAAAATATTGTCTGATGTTTTTTTAATAAATCATAAAAACTATTTTATAGTTTATATTCACCATTAATAGAAAGAAATAGAGGTATACTTTAATATAAATGAATGCATATTGTCTTTAAATATATACATTAATATAGATTAAATATTATACTGTCTTATACTTTTAACTTTTGAACATTAATTGCAGCAAAAAAAACATGTGAAATTTAATTTTTATAGTTATTTATTTTCTAAAAACTAAAAGTGCATGTTTTTATTCACAACTATTTATTCTATATAAGAATTTACAAAAATTCATACATTTTGATCAATCAATTAGACTCATCGGTATTCATAAATAAATGTACATTAACTCTTGATAAATCATAAACATACATTTCATTGCATATGTTTATCATAAATATATCAAAATAAAAATATAAAATAATATAGTATAATAATTATGATTTTAACTTATTTATAATGAACTCTCGATATAGAAGGTTTGAAAATGTTCATAATTGAGATTTTCTTAAAAACAAAATATCTAAACAAATCAAGCCATGCGCCATATAGGAAAAAAAAGGAATGTACAGAATTAAAGTTTTACATATTAAAAAGGGAAACAAATGAATTTATAATACAAAAGTAAATTTTATTAAAACAATGGAAATTGTTGGATGGACCACTCCATGCTATTTAACATTTTAAGAAGAGAAAGAGATAAAATATGAATATAATAAATAATTAATATTATGTGATAAGAAGGAAACAGAGAAAAATAATTTTGTTAATAAAGTGTTTGTAAAATGGAAGTGTTCATATATCATTCTTGTAAAACAATTTCGTTAATAATTAATTAGAAAATAATGATTAAAAAATTAATAATATTTTTTTATTAAGAACATGATAAAATTATGTCAATAGCATTGTGTTTAAACAATGGTTAATCACTTAATCGTTCTGCATAAAAAAACTACTTAATCATTATTAAAAAGTATGCATCAACCAGCACGTTGTTGGGCTGGCCTAGATGGAACAACAATAGTTTCAGAAATGGCCGTTGGACATTATTTTTTTAATCTATACATGCTTTAGATCTGCCCCCGCTCATATTTCCTTGGTCCAAATTCAAACCATAATAACATTCCTACTAAATTTAGCATAAACAATATTGGATTTGGTTAATATGATCTTACGAATTCTTTTTGTAGGAAGCTACTTATTGTTTGGACCGTGAATAAAGTTATTTGTTTGTTTAGTCAACACACGATAAATAAATAATCCACTAATAATGTAAAAAATATTATAGTGTTATCTTCATCACAAATTATCATTTATAACAAGTTTGTTTCTTTATAAAATAATTACAATAAAACTAAAAATTGATTAACATTATAGTAATTTTTTTAACACACCTAAACGATATACAATTTAATATTTTCTCAGTATTAAGACATGTTAATAATACATTTTTTTGAATATTTTTATTATCAATTAAAATTTATTAGAAACTATAAAATTTGTTGGAACTCATTTTATTTTAATGAGTCTTATAAATTTACAGTTTTGATAAATTTCAATCATATTATTTTTTTAAATTGCGTTAACAGATACAGTATGTTACTAACATTCCGTTGCTCCACTTTGCAATAATCATTCAATCCATCACAAATTATATTTAGATAAAATGGAATTTGGTTTTTGGTAGTTGAAAAATGGAAAATGTTAAATGCAACAGCAAACAAATCTAACGGCCAAAAACGAAAAAACAAAAGAATATTTTTTAGGAAAACTAGACGTTAGGGAAAATAAGATTAGGACGAAATAACTCAAACGTTGTGGGTCAAATCCGTAGCGGAATCCGTCCCAAAATAAAATTTAAAAAAAATTGAGATATAAAAATTTTAAGATAATAAAGTATAAAAATATAAATCTTATATCATTTTAATATGAATAAATAGTTATTTTCATCTTTAAATATGTAAAGTAAGACAAATTCATCATCCAAAAATAAAAATTTAAATTTTAGTATCTGAAAATAAAGAAAGTCATGCAAATTCTTCGTCAATTAATTTTTGAATGAAAGAACTTATATGACACATTCATAATAGACGTATTCGTTATTTGTTAGTGTTTTACAAATTCATGAAAAAAATGACTATTTACTAAAAATATAATATAATTTTTATTTTTTTTCTCTTTTCTTAATCTATTTTGATGAATATAGCACGTAAGCTCATAAATAGACGACAATTAATAGATGGAACGTTTGGAAACTAAAATTTAAAATTTATAAATACTATACATTTTTAGAGAAAAAAATAACTTTTTAACCTTTTTAATATTTTTCTCTTCCAACGAATGGTACAAACTACAAAGTTTTCACAATGACACGAAGATTCATATTAGGGCCAGAATCGACATCGTGTCCAAGTCATACTCCAACCAAGGAGCCTAGCGAGTCAGTATAAATACCAAAGTAAAATTTAAAAAACCTGAACGTTACTCAAACAATATCAAATAGGCGGTTCCATTTTTTCTTTTCTCCACATGCCATTGAGATTTTGTGTATTGGGAATTTATATGTATTGGACCGTTTAGTTTGTGATTCACATTAATTTCTGAATGTGGTTATAGTGAGTGAGAGAGAAAAAAAAAAGAGGCTAAGGGTTGGTTTGTTTATTTGTTGAGTAAGGGTTTTTGCTTTGCGTGATGGCTGAATCATCGGCGTGTCTTGTTCGATCCTTCTCCACTCCCGCAGAGGCTACTTGTTGCGACGTGAGTTTTTTTTTTTGGTTTCGTAATCTCAACTTTTTCTGTTTTTTTTTTGTTCGGTTGGTTACTGAGAAATGGTGTTGTGCTATGTTTGGTTTTTGGTTGTTGAGAGAATGAGAGAGAGGTTGGAGTGTCTGTAACTGCATTTTGTTTCGATTTGGAATTTTAGAATTTAGAATTGCGTTTTCTGCTGCAACTTAACTATTCAGTTAAAAGCGTTCATATAATTATACCATGCACTGAACTGAAGAACTTCTTGCCGCCTTCATTTTTTTTCATTCCAATTTATCGGGTTTTGGATTCCTTTGCCAAAGTTCTGAAAATTGCTATAATTTAAACTCACGTTGTTTTTGTCGAGGATAGCAATCACGCATGGGTTTCGATGTCACTGGTAAATTCACCAATGTTATGGATACTTTTTTTTTTTAATTTAAGATTTATATCAATATTACGATTTTGCAGTTTCTTCTCCGTTGTTGAGTCTGCGGTGACTTGTTATAAATATTGGTATTTATTTGTTTAATTTAAAATTTTCTTTGTGATTCCAGGGTAACCCTATTCGTGCGCTTGGAGAATCTATCTCTTTTGGGAGGTTTATGACAGAAGGCCTGGATTGGGAGAAATGGTCAACATTTTCACACAATCGCTATGTAGAAGAAGCTGAGAAATATTCCAAGCCGGGTTCTGTTGCCGCGAAGAAAGCCTACTTTGAGGCTCATTACAAGAGAAAGGCTGCAGAGAGAGCAGCTGCATTGATCCCAGAAGCAAATGCTCAGGCTAATGGAACTTTTGAGGCACAAGCTCACGAAGGAAACTGTGCCGATTCATCCTTTGGGATGAGTTCAAATGTGGCAAATGTTGTGGCCGCCAATGAACAGCTGGATAATGAAACTGCTGATTACCAAGTTGTTGAATGTGCTGATACAGACCAACATAAATATGATGCTGGACAAAGTGATTTGGACATTTCCAATATGAAAGGAGCAGAGGATGTGCCACATCCTCGCACTGATACAGATCTTAACATGGAAAGTTGCACATTTGTTGATAATTCTTTTTCTAACCAGCTTCATCACGTTGAGGACAATACATATATTGCTGTCCCTGCAGAAAGGAAGACACCTGATCATGTAAATCTATGCTTTTCCTTCTTTGTTTATATGTTATTTCCTTTTGTTTCTTCTGATGAATAAATTTATAATTGTATTTGTGGCAACTCTTCACATTTATCATACTTATGCTGCAGGGTGCTGTTGGTCAGGAAGTTTTGACTTTGCCTGTTAAGGGAAGAGAAGTAAAATCTTCTCCGAAATTATCAACCAAAACTGTGGTTGCCAAGCATTCTCGTTCTCTTGATGAAAGGAAGGCTGCCGTGCCATCCAGAAGTGGAATAAACAGTGGTCCAAAAGGTCAGAAGTCTATTGGAGACTCAGTTGAGAAAAAGAGACTAACTGCACAGTCAGTCCGCATGTCAATCAATCTTCCATCTGGTACCGGTGAAACACGCAAAAGAACTGCCGCTGCTTCACAGTCCAAAAATGGCACAAACAATTTTTCAACAAGCAAGAAGTCTATTGGAGGGTTGGTTGAGAAGAAAAGAATAACTGCACCATCACTTTACATGTCAATCAATCTCCCATCTGGTGCTGGTATGACAAGCAAAACAGCTACTGTAGCTGCTAAACCCAGAACTGGAATAAACTTTGCTGCAAAAAGTATGAAATCTGTTGGAAACTCGGTGGAGAAGAGACCAACTAAAAGGTCACTCCACATGTCAATCAATCTGCCTTCTGGTGCAGGTGAAACAAGTAAAACTGCTTCAGTGTTGCAACAGAACAGAATTAAAAAAAATCATTCTAACATTCCCAAAAATAATCCAGGGGTGTTGCGGACATCGACTAAGGTATTAACATATCCACTTTTTGTTTGTACCTACATTTACATCAGTGGTTTTTCTGAGGAAATTAAAAAGATTTGAAATGGTACTATTGCTAGCAAATTATGCTGGTTGCTAAAGATCTCCCCCCCCCCCCCCCCCCCCCCCCCCCCCTCCCTTTTTTCCTTCTTTAGGTATCTCATGGTTTGCTAAATCAAGCTTCAGCAAATCCCCCTTCTCAGGGTAGAAGGTATGTTGTCTTCTGAGCCTCCTTTTTTTATGTTTTGTTCAAATATCTTCCTTGTGAGCTATGGCTTCAACTGTGTGTATCATTAGAAAATTTCACTGACACGATCAGATTTGTGTATGTCAGGACTGAAAGACCACTTAATAAGTCTGTATCTGGAGCTCTTACAGCATATGCAAAACCTTCCTCCTCCATTTCTTTTGAGTAAGCGCATTTAACTAGTTGCTATTTTTTTTTTAATGTACACTTTTGTGGGTTGCTACATTTAATGAATCTCTGTTTGCTGCTCCATTAAGAGTACAAACTTTTCCTAACAAGCTTGCTTTCACTATTTGAAATCCAGAATAAAAAGTTAAAACATCCATAAAAATGTGAGGTCTCATTTATACTTTTTTTTGGTTGTTGCATAAATGTGGGAACAGCTGCCTGAAATCTTCAAGCCCCACCAAAAGTAACCCCCGATCAGCTACCATATCTACACCTTTTAGATTCAGAAGTGAAGAAAGAGCAGTTAAACGCAAAGAGGCAAGTTCTTTTCCTTGCCCCTTACATTAGCTGTGCAATTTATGGTAGAACTATAGGTCTTACTGGCTTTCCCCCCTTTTTTTTGTATTTCAGTTCTTGCAGAGGATGGATGAAACTAAATCCAAGGAAGAAGAGAAAGTTAAGTTACAACGGACTCTCAAGGTGAATAATTTTATAATAATGGTTCTGCTGGTACATGTTTACCTTTTCTATAGGCAAAACTATTGGTGCCAATAACTGATAGGAAAATGTCATAAAGCTGGAATTTGATTGCAGTAATTCTTAAATGTGTATATTTCTTTTTTCTTTTGTGCTGATGGCCCTGAGGCACTACAATTTAGGGAAAAGAGGAGTTAGTCAAGAGTCAAGACACAGCTTCATAATTCGTTTTCAACTGCTCTTTATTGCTTAGTAAAAAGGTTATTTAACATCTGTAATTTGATGTTGATGCAGGGTAAAAGAGAGCATGATCACAAGAAGCTGCGGCAGAGCAGTGGCTCTATATCCAAACTAAACGAAGACAAGCCTGGTGGATCACAATCTCCAAGCAATCAGACTAGAAAGGTATATTTACTTATTACTTCTGATGTTGAAAGTAATTCCTTCGACTAAATACTATTTAACAGCAACAACAACCATAAATTTTGTTGAACCGTTGACTAAATGCGCTTTTGTTTAATCATCTGGATGCTTCTGTGCTGGATTAGCCATAAATCCTTGTTTGTGGATTTTTTATTTATATTCTAAAGGATGTTGCTTGTCAATCAAGTAAACATAGAATTAATTAAAAAAGAATGATCTATTATTAATTATTCTGAATCTGTGTACAATATTTTTTTCTGTTCACTTTACAAAGGCTTTATGACCAATGACCATCACAGTTCCACATAATCTGTCAACCATTAACCTCTGTCGGTTCATTCCTACCTGGAGATGCTTTCAACTTGTGATTTTTATTATTGTACTTGCATTTTCTTTGATTCTGGGTGATGCTTTCAACTTGTGATTTATGATGATATTGTACTTCCATTATCTTCTGTTTTGACCTTTAATTTTATTTATTTATTCTTTTCCAGATCTCACTTACACTGCCCCAGTCATCGAAACTTGGGAGGAAAGCAAGTTCTAGTTCTAGCACAGTCCAGGACAAAAGCTTAGGAAATTCATGGAAGCCTCCTATGAGCACCTCCAAACGTACTACAGAAAAAAACTACCGAACAGCAAGGCGACCAGTAACTTCATCATCAAATACCACAAGAGAAAATGCTTCACCAAATATTCAGCAATGAGAACAAGGAGCATCTGACTGTGCCTGTGATTTGAAGAAAAAGCTGTCAAAGAGACTAAAAACACTAGCGGTGTTTAGACAGCCTCAAATACCCCGATGTGTTTTCACATTTAGAAAGAAAGTTTTGTAGTCTTTGTTAGTTATATCTAGGACTCAATAAGTTTTGACCTAGGAGCATTAGCATATATGTTAAAACCTAATTTTGTAAAAAAATAGGGTTAGGCTATATACGTAAAGGTAGATAGGACTTGTATTACCTTTAGTTGCATACAACTTTGTGATTCGCCACTTTGTTACGATCCATTCAAATATTAAGCGTCGAGGACATTAATATATTTTTTCTGTGAGCGTGTGTTTTAAGAATTTTACCCGTACATAAAAGAGTGCGGTTCATGGATGTGCGGCGTTCCCTTTTCTCTTTTTGTTCCCTATAGACCAAAAGGTAGACTTCCTACCTAAAAGGAAAGTGGCGTTCATTCTTGTAAATTTAAGAAAATAATGATTTATACTTTAAACGTTTAGTACCCTTATTAGTGTTGATAAAAATCTCTTTAAGCTTCTCTGTTTAACATTTTCTGGTCATTGCTTGCTTCTGAAACTACTCTTCCAACCAATCACTTTAAAGTAAGTTCCCGTGATCAATGCGCACGGCTCCTATTTTCTCAGCCAGTAATAGCATATGATTATCATGTAAAAATGTATATCATTAAATATACTCAAGTTCCCCAGAGGCAAGACTTTGCAGGGACCTCGACCATTGTGCCACAATTTTTAAAAAAATTTAGTTAAATTGTCACGTGACATAATTTGCTAATCAGTCCAGTGAAATAGGTAAGTTGATGTGACGCAATTCTGGTGGCCAAGTATTTCTCGCTAGAGTCTGTAGCGAAATACGTGGTCAAAGAGTCAGTGACCAAGCAGAAACGGACAAGACACGTGGCAGTCATACGCGTATTTCGCTAGGGTGCACAGCGAAATACGTGTCACCCACGTGGAAGACAATATGTATTTCGCTAGGTGGTGGGGCGAAATACATGGATAAGTGACACGTGACAGCTTCCTACTAATTCGCTAATATTGATTATATAAACTTCGAACAGTCATAACTTTTGATAGAAATGTCCGATTGAGTCGTAGTCTGTCTCAAAACGCTTGAAATTGAGTGAGGAAGCCCTAGGCAAATCCCCAAAGGTCCACTCTTTTTTTTTTTCCAAAAAATGCCTCTAAGTGCCTCAAAATTAGGATTTAAGCGTACGATATGTCTTTCAAATGGTCTAACTTTTGCTAGAAATGTCCGATCGAGACGTACAATATGTCAAAACGCTCAAAATTGAGAGTAGTTAAAAAAAATAAAAAATAGCATTAAATTAACTAATTAAATAATTAAAAAAGTAGAAAAACAGGAAATTTTTGGATGATTGAAGATTAAATCCTAATTTTGAGGCACTTATAGACGTTTTTTTTTGGAAAAAAGAGTGGATCAAAGGGGATTTGCCCAGTGCTTCCTCTCTCAATTTCGAGCGTTTTGACACAGACTACACTTCAATCGGACATTTCTATCAAAAGTTATGACCGTCTGAAGTTTATATAATCAATATCACCATCAATTCATGCATGTGTGACACGTGTCCAAATGGTTTTTTTTTTGCCGGTTGCCACGTATTTCGTTTGGCCCCCAGTGAAATATGTACTGTTTGCCACGTGGACTGTCCGTTGCTGACCACGTATTTCGTTGGCCACTCTAGCAAATTACGTGGCCAACAAAATTATGCCAAGTCAGCTATGTATTTCGCTGGGTCTTGGAGGAGCGAAATAGGATGCATGACAGTCTGGAAAATATTACTGTTCGCGTAGCATTTGGGCAATTTTTTTAAAAATTTGTGGCACGCTGGTCAATGTCTCAGACTTTGCATGTGTTTGGCTGGAGGCAATCTGTTATTTACACTTAACACTATAATATGCAACTAAACTGTTCCTGCTTCGCACATTTCTTATAAAAATGTTAACATCTTGTTTCACGTTCTTTTCATTACATTATTGTTAATAAATTTTATGCGAGTCTTAACAAATTATTTAAGTCCATTTTATTTCAGTAAAAACTCAAACGGAGTTCATTTTCATTCAACAATAATATGTAGAAAATAATGTGAGTTGGCATTTTTATCTCTTTACTTTAAGCAAGAATAAAATAAGAAGGAAACGAGGTCATTAATTAAGCTCAATACTTATCAGCACCCATTTTTATACATACTGCAATATATCCAAATCCTCGATGATTGGAAAAAGAATACCCCAACCCTTGAGGTTGAAATTCTCCAATGAAGCAGTAGTTAGCTACAAGAAACACTAAATTGTCCTTTCATGAGTGAATTATGATTTTTGTTGAAGATGCGGGAAAGGCAAAGCAGATCATGCTATGAATAGACTTTGATCTATAACTGAGTAATCAGCTGAATCATATAGGTGGATTGGAGCTTCTGAAATAAGTCCTGGATCATAATATTCAGACATTCCTATATTCTGCAGACCAAAGTTCATATTATTATAGCATTCACCTTCTAGCCAATAGAAATGCAAGTCCTCGTCCAATGATGCAGAAGCTGCCTCACCTCCCAAAAGAAGGTTTCTTTGGTAAATTTCAAGATCAGAAATGCTACTGAGATTATTATGTCCCTGTGTTTTCAATCCAGAAGTTGTAGTGGAAATGGGTTCTGAAGATTGACCATTCATAATATGACTTCCTGGTTGAATAGGAAAGGTGGCAACTGCATTCCCTATGGAACTCACAGAACTGGCATAATCATTGTTGTAATCTGCAAACAAAGGTTTTGGTTCTATACAAGCAGCAGCCTCTTCCTCAGTTATCGAGGGAGCGGAACTATTTGAAGCAACTGATTGTGATTGATCCACATGGATGTGTTGCTGCTGCTTACCATGTAATGGCAACTGATTGAAGTTATCTTCTAAATGAACAAGTGACTTGTGTTCTTCTTTGAGTTGCATGTGTGGAACTTTAGTCCAAGAGTATGGTGTTGGCATGGAACAATCAAACACTGCATGGTTTCCTTCTGAGTCCAGAGGGGGAAAAGTTTGATTAAGGCCAACCCTTAAACTCTCTCTCATGTTTGTGTCAGCAATGTTACCAGTCAAAATCCTTCCTTTTTTTGCTATGGTGGACTCTGAAACAATTCCCTGGGGATCAGCTTCATGACTTTTAGTTTCCACATTCTGAAGTTGTAATGATCCATCTAAATGATTGTAGTTGTCAATTGCAACATCATTTTGTTGCTTGTTTACTGAGTTCTGAAAACCAAAACTTCCCATATCTTTTGAAGGAAAATCTGAATGCTTCATTCCACTTGAGGAAGATCTCTGATCGTTTTCTTTCTGAATCCTACTCAAATAAAGCCTGTATTTCTGCATAATAAAAAATTTCTTAGAAAGCACCTTAGTTTCAAACTTATGAAACATTATAGAAACATACATTTTCTCTATGGAAAAAACTTAGATACAGTTCTATAGATAGATGTTGTTATCTAATTAGAATTGCAGTTTCATCATAGTAATAAAGGTTTGCATTAAAGGATTGTGCGATTTCAAGATGAAACTTCAATTCTGATTAGAAAATAGTACAAACAGAACATAAGGAACTGTATATAAGTTTTGCATTTTTCTATCCTATTTTATTATTTTGCTTTATTGAATTTATGAGAGGATCTGTATCTTCTTGATGTGCAAGTTTGAGTAACAAAACCTAAATTAGATGGAGATGGACATGTTGAGTAACGTGTTAAGTTGTAATATTTCTAAGAAACATTTGTACAGGACCAATGGTTTGGAGGTTACACTTACACCCTATTGTATTAAAGTGAAGCTTTGTTGTGATTCTAAGTCTACCAAACGGTGATATAAATGAGATGTAATCATGCATACAATAAAAAATTAAAAATCTAGATGCTCATCTCAATGAAAGATAGTATACATGTTTCTTTCTCAATAGTCTAAGTATAACATACTGGTGTGAAAATATAGCATCACCTGCAAGTGGCTAGCAACATTCTCTCTAGTCAGCCATGGGACATTCATCAGATCTAGTATTTTCTTTGGCCCTACTTCTGCCAAACAGAAATTATTTGTTACAATTTTTTTTTTTTGTGCGTGAAAGATATAAGATAACTACATGCAACAAAAGATTATGCCTGGCAGTCACACTTTAATTCATCTAGGATGCATATCAAGATTTATAGAAGTCACAGTGATGATTGCAAATAACACTTTATGCAGAACTTCGAAAAGAAACTTACTATCAAATCCAATCTGATTCACTGCTTTAACAAACTTCTGATGAAGATCTACAGACCAGACTACTCTAGCTTTCTTGGTGGATGATGGATCCAAACATTCTTTGTCATCGTGTTTGCTATCTGCATCTTTTCTTTTCTTTGTTGAGGTAACATCTTCTACAGCAAACAGGTTCCCATCATCTGATAGCTCTGATCCATTTCTCATCAAGTGAATGCTCTCAAAACTCTCAAAACTTTCAAATTCTTTTGCCTCATGTATCCTTTTTCTAAAGACATGCTGCCATATGTTTCTAAGTTCTTTCATCCTTATAGGCTTAAGGAGATAATCACAGGCTCCATGTTGAACACCTTTCATCACCTTGCTTGTTTCCCCATCGACAGACATCACTGAACAGCATTGTAAAGTGTGACTTGTCAGAGCTTGGAGTTTTAATCAATGTGATCAAAGGATTACAATGATATGATATAACTAAAAACTTGAATATATTATTGATAGAGAACTGACTAATGACAGGAAGATCCATCTCAAGCCCAACATGCTCAAGAAGTTTAAAACCATCCATGTCAGGCATGTTTACATCGCTGATCACTATATCATATCCATCCTTCCTTTCACGAAGCAAGCTTAGAGCATGCCTTGCTAAACAACATGTAGTCACTGATGCAAATGATAGAGAAGAGTCAGAATAACATTAAGAAATCAGCCATCATAACAGAGAATACATAAAAGGACATAAGATGTGTGCTTGCTTTCCAAAATTTGCTACTTGTATGAAATCTCATTCATATAAACAGAGAGACAGATCACAGAAAAAAAAACAGACAGATAGGGAACTGAAAACCAGTAAAGATGTTGACATAACAAAAAGCTTTAAAAGTTTCCAGTTACTGATATCTCTCAGATTACCCAAGTTCATGATCACTGTTGCATGATGCACATAACCTGAGAGACATAAGCTCTTACTGCTACCTATGACATTTAAACTAACACTCAGAGATATCTCTTCATATATTATAACATCTTATTGCAAATATTACTCATTTGGATTGTGCTTCTATTGGTGTTTTTATCTGAATCATATATAACTATATAAGCACTAAAATCTCTACCTTCCATTTATGACAGCAATTTTTTACAATCTACTGAGGACAAATGCCCAACTAAGTGAGTTTAGTGCATGTTATTAATGGATGAGAGAGTGGATGGAATATTAGTTCCTGAGATACCATATAATAGACAAGGCCAAAAGACAGTAAATTTAGACTAGGAAGAATCAAATTCGACAAGGGAACTTTTTTATGCTACTCTCTAGATTTTTCAACATTAACAGACATGGCAACACAGAAGATAGAACCGGAGCTAATAATCTGATTATAACCTGCCCCATCTAATAACTAATAACAACTTCGCAATCTGAACTTCTCTGAAATTCAAGTTTTTGCTTCTTGAAACATGAAAAGGGTGGTCCTTTAAAAAGTTGAAATATCAATTTATCAAGTACTAGTAATAGCTAAAATTCCCATTTTTTTATAAAAAATATAGCTATAAAAAAATGCTGCAAAAACGTGAGTAATTAACATTAACTAGCTATTTAAATTTCCACCAAAAAAAAAAAAACTAGCTATTTAAATGTCACCAGTTTACATGCTTAATAGAAGGATGTTTTTTTCCCTAAAAAAAGAAGCACATTCCTTAGAAACTGACTGATCCGTGACAATATGACCACAACCTACCACACACTAAACCTTCAAAAAATTAAACCAAAACCTGGAAACGCATGATCTCTTAGACTGCATAGTAACAGTGTACAAGAATTTTTATATCAATTTTATAGATCTTTAGTACATGAAGCTAATATTGGTAACTCAGCACATAACAAAAGTGGCAGTGTGTGGAAGCAAACATGAGTCATGACTTAAAACATACCAACCTTCATAATTGCACTTCTTGAGCATCTTCTCAAGGATCTTGAGCCACGTAGGATCATCATCCACAACCAGAACTCTCAGACCAGCAGGAAAATCACGTCTTGGGGAAGAGAAACAACCATTATCCATTTTTGTGAGAGATACAGAAAAGAGGGCCAAGTGAGGATCAGTGCTTGTGTTAGTGAGTTCAAAAAAAGGTTGGGTTTGTATGCTGGGTTATAATAAGTTAAGGAGAGTTAAAAAATATCAAAGGAAAGACAGAAAAAGAGAGAGAGAGAGAGAAAGAGCACCAACACCAACGAATATTGGCGCCGCACAGCTAACGGTCCCGGTGGCGTACGTTAGTATATATCCCTTTGATTTTGTTTGGTCCTACCTAGCTACAATAACTCATGTTCGGATTTCAGTTCAAAATAGTATATATGAATTTTAAAGAAAATCTAATGATTCACAAATTTTAATTTTATAAAAGAAAGGATTGAATGGCTTTGCAAACTTTATTTTATTTCAAATGTTCGTTTGTACATGAAAAACAAACATGCACCCGAAGCTATTCTACTTGTTAAAGAATTACGTACATAAAGTATTGTTATGGGAACTAGGAACAGTGATGCAGTTTTTTTAAGTTTAATGCCGAAAGATAAGGGACACGTTGGGTGGCTTTAGATTGAAAATATATATGACACTATTAAAAAAGAGTGAACTGAACTGAGTGCATGGGAAGATTGTTCTGGCATCCCAGGGAAAGTGAGTGAGGCTGCTGCTTGTCAAAATATGCAAAAGCCAAAAGCTATATATGTACTATACTGAGATAACCTAGGGAAAACAAACAGTGCTTCTAATTTCTACTATATTTCTGGAATGTGTTGCGGTGCAGGTGCATTTCTAAAAGTCAGTAAGTGGCACTTTTGTATATTTGAAGTATTATATGCTTCGGCTTGTATGGTGTTACGGCTTTGTTATTAAAAAGGGTTTTGGTGGACTATTTTTAGCCACGATATCTATGTAACGTGCAATTTTGGTGTGTCAGAATAGTTATATTCAGTCGAGGCTAAAGGACTAAAAAGCCTTGTGGTTTACCTCTGTGTGAGTTAGGCCTTCTTTCTGATGTTAATTATGTTTAGACCTTAATTTCGCTCTACTATTAGGGTCATATGTCTTATAATTTTGTTGTCTTTAGAAAACGCCTATAGAATAGTAGTTACAACGAGTATTTTTAAAGTTGGTTGGTTGTTGAATAAGTTGTTTATTTTTAAATACTTTTGTTTAATTTTTTTATTATTATTAGAAATGATCTATATGTATCATATTGGATTATTTGAAGTTAAACTTTGGCCGCTAATATAAGTAGTTGTTGCTTATAAATAAAAAATATTTTCTTGCTATTTAAAGTACATAATTTAAGTGTTACTTAAAATTATATCATTGAAATAAAATATATATAAATTGTTAATTATTGTGTGACATTACAGGAATTAATTAACATAAAAAATTTAAAATAAATTGTTTAAATTGCATTCATTGAAGATGCGAGCATTTTTAGTGTTAGATCTTGAGCAAAGATCTTGAGCTCAAGATCTGATCTTCACTAGATCTCCCAATAAAAGAGGTGAAGAGATCTCCAACATGGAGGATGAGTTCTTGTAGAAGAACCCTCAAGATCTGCACATAGTTCAAAAAAGAATAAATTTTTTACCTATTTCTCTCTCTCTAAGATCTCAAAATAAGATCTATCACTAAAGAAAAATTAGAGAGATCTTAAAAAATCTTCAATCCTTTGTGGTTCTATGAAAACTATCAAAAAGTGGTCTAAGATCTCAATTTAAGATCTATCATTAAAGATGCTCTTAGACTTCTCTTTACCTGAATTCTTAAACGATTTTAATAATGTGATAAAAAATAAATTATAGCCATTTGTTATAAAATATATGTATTAATATATTATAATGACGATGATGAGGTAGGAGGGGTTGCCGTTTATTTTATTAGTGGAAAATTTATGGTTTGCAATTTGCATAGGGTGGGAAGAAAACAGATAATGAAAACCAGCTTGTGTTTTGGAAAAATACATGAGACAGGAGTTTATGAAGAAAAAGTAAGGGGACAAGAAATATAAAAAAATCACCTCTGTTTTGTCGGCTAAGAATTCACTGAAGATGAAGATGGCATCTTAAATTATTTTTGGAAATGGGAAATAAAAGGTAAGATGGACAACGTGAAAATTCATTTCACGACTGACATAGGTGGAAAGGCACGTGGAATGCATTTGAGAGACATGATGGGAAAGTTATTGGAGGAAAGAGCAATTGTTAGACGTAGACATGCCCATTGCCCAATATCATCTGAACTTGGATCTCTAATTCCAATCTGTGAATGATCAATTCAATCCAATTGGCTCCAGACTTCAGAGAATGAGAGAAACAAACAACACCCAACTTCCCTTCCCTATTCAACTGGACTAGTACTACCCTCCTTGGCAAATGTGCTTATGCTATGGACCATGGAGTTGGGATAAGTTTCTGAGTGTTTTTTTTGTCTATTTTTTTAATCTAAACCATTTTTTTTATTAAAGATAATTTTATTTAAATCAAATCAAATAATTGTAAATGGTAAATCTCTTATTTTAAGTACTTAATATAATTGTTACCTAGAATTCAAATTCAATATTTTAATTAAATTAAAATAATTTTATAGTAGTTTATCCAAGTATTTGATCCTAAAATTAATAAACATTGATTAGTCAAATTAAATAAAAATATTATACGTACGCGGTACCCCTCCCCCTGCAATCATTTGCTTTCCAACGTGTCAATATTAATGGACCCAAAAAAGGTCATTGAATTAAACAAAGACAAAGCACAAAGGCAGAGGGACAAAACATCAGTGTCAGGTCAAAAATAAAAATACCTGAAGATTCTGTCGCGGTACCATTGGTGCGTGTTTTCCACGCTTTGTTAATACTGTAAACATTAACCCTTTCAAAAAGTAACCAAATGCCAAATGGGATTGTTGTTGGAAATTTCAATTTGGCAGTGATTAGTTCATTCTTTCCACAATATAGAGCAAATTTTTTGTGGAAGTTGTAAAAATAAGTTTGAAAATAAAATTAACTTGAAATCATATTTAAAGGTGTATTTGAGAGTAAAAATTTATATGCAAATAAACTTTTGGAGAAACAAAATTTAGGTTAATTTTGTAAACTTAGTTTACAAATTTAATTCAAATATACACTTAAATTATTGAGTAAAGATGTGCAAATAAGAATCCAGCCCTAAATAAGTTAAATAAGTTAGTAAAATATTATGTCATTTATCAATTATTACAAAAGTTTAAGCGATTCAAAAAAAGGCATATAAAGAGTTTTGTATTCTATAACTTTTAACATTCCTTTACACCCTCATAGTATATGTGGAATTCAATAACCTATAAGAAAAAAACACATTGATCAAGCTAAACTCCTCACACAGTCACTTTACCCACTGAATATTTAAGTAGAAACCGAGTGAAAGAATATTAAAATAAAGAGAGAAAGATAGAATAGAAAAAAAGTAATGCAAAATATTGAAAACACATCAAGACGCAGGAGTGAAGGGTTTACTTCTTGGAAAGAAGTGACTTGATAGTTGATAGTAAATGAGTGTATAAGATAAAACACCATTGAGATGGAATTATGGAGTGGTTTAAGGTTAGGCTGGTGATGTTTGCCAACCACAGAGTTGAAGGTGTTTGCTTATACAGCACATTTGCATTGGTTGCTAAGATGATTACAAAGCACATGCTATTAGTTATGGTTGCTAAGATGATTACAAAGCGCATGCTATTAGTTATGGTTGCAACAAAGGATTTATGTGAACATTGTTTTTCTTCATGGTGACCTAAGAAAAGGTGTCCATGAAAATGTCTCTAGGCTTTAATGTGCAGCAACCAAGCATGGTATGTAAATCACTTTATGGGTGAAAAATAATTTCCAACTTATTTGTTGCATTGAAAGGTAGATTTTCGAATGATCTTATTGGGACCATTCATTGTTCAGCTTGCAACAAGGAAATGTGCAAATTGTTGTTCTTGTTTGTGCTGATGATTTGATAAATCTCCAAAAAGAATCATAATGTCATTCAACAATTTAAAGCTTATTTATGTGAGTATTTTCACATGAAAGATTTGGGAATGTTGAAGATTTTTTAGGTGTTAAGGCTGCTAAATCCTTCTAGCATTTTTCTTTGTCAACATAAATATGTCTTGAATATCATATGAAGTTGGGTTGCTAAGAGAGCCAATCTGCGAAGAATATTCATTTGAAGCAAAACCATCAATTGGCGTTGGCTAATGGTGGTTTACTTAATAATCCAAAAAGATATCATCACTTGGTAAGTGGTCTTGTATATATTTTCTTTGAGAAATGCTAACAATATACTCTTTAATACACTTCTTCTTAGTCTCTATTTCCTATTAATTAAAATGTGTTGAAAATTATAAAATTAGGAGAGTCAATAAATAAGTTATGAAACTTATAAAATTTTGTGATTTCTAATAAAATTTAAACCAAGGAGAGAAGATGTGTTCAAAAGGGTGTGACTGTGATATTTTTCATTTATTTTACTTGACCTGAATTGTCTTATTGTGTTCACGCCATTTCATAATTTATGCCACAACCAAAGTAAGAACATTAGGAAGTTGCATTGCAAGTAGTCTACCATTTGAAAAGAAACCTAAGACATTGTGTTGTGTTGAAACTGTGATTTGAAATCATTCACTAAGTGTTTCGTGCTCTTAGGAAATTCTACAATTTCTAAGAAGACCAAGAAACAATTAATAAACATTGTCGTATTCATTTAGCAAAAACAAAATATAGATCCATAGTAATAACAATAACAATATGTGAATATTTAAAGTGGTTGAAAGGAATACTATTTAACTTTGGTGTGACACACTCCACTCTCATACATGTTTATTGTGATAGTCAGACAACATTGCATATAGCTAAGAATGTTGTTTTTCATGAACAAATCAAAACATACTGAAGTAGATTAATTTGTCATTTCATCTAAGATGAGATACGTACTTAAAAGTAAAATCAACATCTGATCAACCTCTGTATGATATATTCACAAAGGCATTGGAGAAATCACAATTTAATTGTTTCCTTGACAAGATGAATATTGAAAATTCTCATGCAACTTGAGGGGTATTAAGCTGAATATGTAAATATGTGAGTGATATGTAATATGATTGTGGTAGGAGAATATTTAAGAGCAATTATAGGGAGCAGTAATTAATGATGTTTAAGAATAATTGTATGAGAATATTCAAGACTAATTATTGGAGACGGTAATTGAGAATTTGCATAGATAATAATTATTATTACTATTTGTATATGTCAAGATTATATCGTGGAAGTTCACGTCACGTGCACATGTTAATGTGTGTGTCTAGTGTTTTGGGTGAAATTGGAAACTAGAACTCGGCGTAAATACTTATTAAATATTAATGGAGGTTGCACTAAAAAAAAAGGATGTGAGAACACATAATTAAATCAAAATCAAAAGGTATCCAATTATGCCATCTTAATGATCTATCTATATTCTATAGAATCATATAGACCCATTACGTGCACCATAATGACGTAAGATTACCCAATCAGTGTAAATTGTTACCAAAATTTTTATTAACATCAACTTGATAGATCGAGGCCACGATACCCCTACCAATATTACATTTGAAGGCCAAGATAGCTCCATTTGCTGCGCATAACAAGGGACAAGGTGGCATCTGCTTTAAAACTCTATTAAACAATGACTTAATTTGAACCAATTATGACTTAAGTTCCATGATCAACAAAAGTAATGCCAACTTCTTCCTTCTTCTTCCTTTATTTTATCTCACTTTAAATGGAAGTGCACTTGGTGGTTGAGGTTCATTCATAGAGGAACTACGATGTTACCAAGGAAGAAAGTTGAAAAAGTTAGTTTTGGAGGTTTCATTTTCAAGTTTTAACTAAGGGATTTAAAGGTAAGACTGTGTGGTATGGAGTACGGAAGGGATTTTTGGGATAGCAAAAGAACTATAGCGAGCAAAAACTAAATAACCCTAAAAGGAAAATTCCCACTAAGAAATTCTTTTTGATGAGGGGAATTATTTTAAATAAAGGAATGGGTAGTGAGCCAGGCATGATTGAATACTCACATAATAGAAAAGGGATCAACTCCATGCAACTTCAGCTAAGTGGAGCACAGCTTTTCATTTGTTTAATGGAAAAAGTTAAGAAAATGGGTCTGCCTTATTCCCCCCATGATGCTTCATCAGTTGCTCTCTACCTGTTTTATTCTTTTTTTTTTCTTTTTAACTTTTTATTGTTAAAATTTTCACTATTTTCCCTGTAACTAGGAGCTGTTTGAGTAATGCAATGAGCTAGTTGCGTTTGAAGAATATGCTTGTGCCTAATCATTTTAGCCCCTTGCCAAGAGCAAGGCCCTTCTTTTTTGTCATAAAATAAAACACATTTGGCATATGTATGTAACATATATATTTTTTCTTTTCAAAGGATTATTCATTCAACCGCACTTATAAAAACATAGGAAGTTTAAAGAAGAACATTACAACAACAAATCAGCACACACATAACACACACACATATATATGTTGTGTTACCTAGAGTAAAGATAGTTTGGGCTTATTGAAGTAATTTAGTTATTTTCCAAAAATGTTGTAGTAATAGCCCAGGAGTATAATTAAGATTTGAGCTGTGTTAATGATATTTGAGCAAAAACAATTGGGCCAGTTAAACATAAACCATAACTGCAAGAGGTTTCTAGAAATAAAACCATCTCAGCATGACATCATCTCATAAGTTTCTTTACTTCTCATATTGTGAAAATAGCTACTGTTTAATTGTCTATGATGACTCCGTATACCATAATTCAGCCGTTGATTATTAGTGTGTTAAAAGCTAGAACGTGTCTATTTCCAAGCCATTCAACGAGTACTTTGGACTTAATAAAAGTAAAAAAATTCAAAATACCTATGATGCCTTTCATAGTTTGTGCTTTGTACCATTTTAATAGTATCAATAGTATAATAATAAAGCATGGGGATGCGGTATTAGTATTACATTATCTGCCTACTCACACAGGAAAACCAGATTTGTATTTGTATAATTGTATTCTTTCAAGTGGATAATAGTTATAATTAACATTTAACAATTTTTTTCCTTCAAGTTATAGCATGTAATTGAATGTATATGCATGTGCATCCAATATGATTGGAGGCAGAGTTTCAATGTAATGGTAGAGACGTCTTAAATTCTCCTTTGCAATGGTAATCCTGTCAACCACATCACTATTGCCAATTACCACCCATAAATCTTCAGGACTGATCCTCTTCAGGCTTCCACGGCAAAATGGGCATGATTCTGATCTCATATACCTGAAATTTTCATGTTACATTTTGCTATGCCAACAAAAATAATCTTTATGTCCTACTACAACATCTTCATGTTATATACTTTTTGTTTCTAACATATTACATGCACGTACATTTTTATTTAGTATTTTCTCTATCATGTATTAAAAAATGGCTTAAATATAACTTTGTTCATTTTATTTTGTAAAAAATTGGTCATATTATTTCAAAATAAAGAAAATTGATCCTTTTATTTTAAAAACATATAATTTTGGTCCAATATTAAATTTTGCTTATATTTATTTCTTTTATTTAATATAATTTAATTAATTTAATTTTTTTATTTTTTTATGATCCCTTAAATAAATATATTAGGTCTAAGGTTTAATTGAATCAAAATAAAACACACAAAAAATATAAGATTAAATTAAAATTATGAATTTTTAAAAATAAAAAGATTATATGTTTATTGAAAAATAAAGGAACCAAAACTAAGACCAAAAACGTAAGAGGATGTTGTAAGTATAGTGTGGCATTTGACAATACCAATCATGGAAGCAGCTAATGCACAAAGAATGTCCACAATTAGGCAGAACCATCTTCAAGCCGTTTTCCATGCATATGCCACATTCTTCATCTCCCTCTAGATCTTTATTGAGAACCTTTTCAAGCCTCTTTCTGCTCACTTCTGCACAACTGTTTCTTTGATCATTATTAAACTCGCCTTTAAGTAACCTTAATGAAGGGTATATGACAGCTGCAAAAAACATGCCATCATCAAATTTGGTTCAAAGTTTTAATAGAAAAAGGCAGCAAGATAACTAGATACATGTAAATATGTAACACTAAGACATACCATAAAATTCCTTTATAGTTGCTTTCCTTTCTTTTGAGGAAATGGATGGCATTCCATCAGCGTATACCTGGACTAGGACAAACAAAGCACAGCTAATTCATTTACATTTCCACGGTAAAAGGGAGGGGCAAAGTAGACAAAAAGAGTGAACAAATTCGAAAAATGAACAAGGGGGGAAACATAAAAGAGAAGAAATAAACCAAAAGTGATAGTGACTAACATTGAAAATAAGTATGTGGAGTAAGCCCAAATACATGGGCAACGTGTCTGTACAACTACAATCCAACCATTCAATCAAGAACAAAAAAATAGGAGCAAAGGGGCTGTAAGATAATTTCATCTGAAAATAGTTCCCATCATAATGTCGAGGAAGTGCTGATGCCCTGCATTTTTTTAAAATGTCAACAACATGTGTAAGCTCAGGCTCAGCCACAGCTAGCATAAGCATAGATTAGTCAAACATAAAATATAATCAATTCAATTTCCGTGTATTGTAAGGGTAACAAATTTTATATTATTAATCATTCAGAAACCATTGTTGGTACAATTTGTATGTAATTATTGTAAATATCAATAAACTTATTATACTTAACGATCTGTAATAGATAACAGTGAAAAAATCCTTTACATCATCCGTGTATACACTATTAAGATATAATTTGAGCGACATACAGGCACTCTAGCAATTTTACAACTCACCAACAAAATTGAGCAACTCAAAGGAAAACTGTGACATAAGGAGCTGATTTTCTTTGTAGGTAGTTATGCTAGATGATTAAAATTGGCATTTCGAGCCATAGCATGGCTTGTAGATAAAATGCATCTCTCTGTAGCGCACACACACATACATGGGGCGTATATGGAAGAGTATGAGGAATTAGTCTTGAGTATTAAGTACTCCCTTTGTTATTTTGTTGTTTTAGAACGTTTTACACAAAGTCAAGAAAAAAGGAAAAAAGAATAAATAGATGAAAGAAAATAATACTTTTATAAAATTAATCTTATATCATCATTAATTTATTTATAAAATTAGTTTTTTTATTATTAATATTATAAGAAATATTAATGAAAAAATAATTAATATTATGTTAAAAAGTTAAAATAATAATTATTTTAGGATAATATTTTTTTCTTTTATACCATAATTATAATGAGAATGAGAGAGTATTTATCATGAAGCAATACATATATATTCGAGATTGTTTATTGAACGTAATCTTGATGGTTCATTTTGATTGTGCAGTTAACGGTCTCCTCTAATGTTCTCAAACTCTAACCAAACTTCAACCATGTTAAAACTCTCGTAAATTGTACAGATACCAATCATACCATGTTTTTTCGAAAATGATTCTACCTTAAAAGGGGAAATGGGATATTGTATAACTAAAATGTACCCTTGAAAAATAAAATAAAAGAACGAAGAACTTACAGGGTATTAGCATGTTGTATATCATCTTCGAGAGCCTTGACAGAATCACTGTAAGACGAATTGTTGGGCTGATTTTGCCACATTATAAGTCTCCACAAGAAAAATGTAACAAAAAGGAAGAAAGAAAAAGAGTTTGAGCTTTTATAAATGGGACCATCCAGTTTGGTTTCTTTATCAAATTCAAAGGGAATATTTGAAGCTTGAAATTAGAAGAAAGCAAGGAAAGAGGGATATCTCTTAAAAGGAAGCTGAGAGAGTAGGTTGCTTAATATTCAAACTTTGCAAACTGTAAGGAAAGAAAAGGATGCCTTCTGTCACATACCTTACCTTTTCTTTCCTTCATTAATTTCATCGCCAACTGCACTGATTATAGTTCTGCATGGTTTTACCATTGACATTTGTATTTTTGACAAAGTCCTTATATATATAATTGTACTCCATTACGCCTTGTACCTCACATCACACTGTTCCTTAGGACCCTTTAATAAATGTTGTGCATACTCTTGTTTACTTTTTATTCATTTCTCAAACTTTCTGCTACAAGGAACATTAATGGTGCTACTGCCAGCATTTTGTGGTGAAAACAAGTTTGCTATTCCAACCGTGACTAATTCATTTGCTTCCCATGAAAAGGACCAAAAGCTAAAGCTAGACTGCATATCACACACATCCTTTTTTTTGTCTTAACTCTCCAATTCATCGAGTAAAGGGATCCCGATTAATTCCAGAGTTTAGACTCTAAAAAATAAGTAAAGTTTAACCAATGATTATTTTGATTAAATATGATTATGAGTATTATCCAAACAATTAAGCCTTAATTTCAATACATTAACCACTTGATTCCACACATATTTTTGCACTATAAAACAATTCAGAAATTGCAAGTGGGAAGGTCACGAGACGAGACTGTATGGCCAATATTACATGCTAAACTTTTCCAAGGCTTAGGGTACATGTATAGAGAAAAGGCAATAAAGATTCCCCCTCCCAAATTGATAAATTATGTATTAATTGATACATGATTGAATTATTACTGTCTTAATTATTTTTTTAATATTGTGACAGAAATAATTAAATAACGGGGTAAAAATATATTAAAAATCAAATTCTTTAAAGTAAAAAAAAATTACACTTTTATCTTTTGTAATTTTAGTTTCAAAATTTTCTAACTTATTCTTCTAATTTTTTGCCACCAAGTATTATATAATCTTAGTTAAGATTATATTTAATGAGTTTAAAATCATAACTAAAATAAGTAAAAAAAAGATTATTTTGTTTACTTTAACTTAAATTTGGAAGAGTTTAGTAATAGTTTTTCAAAACAAATAATTAAGAAAATGTAAAATTATGAAAATTCAAAATGTAATTTATACTATAAATTATTACAAATTCTTAAAAAAATACAAGATTTTGTGGATATTTTGGGTAATATATTTCATTTAATATTATTTTTTTCGTCAAATACTAAGCTAGGCTTTTTTAACCTAATGTTCCCAATAACTATACTTCACATCAATTTAGATATGGGCGAAGCATGGGCGAAGCTCTTGACATTGGCCAATGTCCAAATGTTTCAAAAAAACTAAATATTTATATATTTTTTTCCTGACTACTAGATCAACCTTATATATTTATTATTGAATTTGGTTAACTTCCTTTACTTAGAAAATATCATGTTTGAACAATCATAATTTGCATAAAGCAATGCATCATGGCACTGTATACAAAATACTAGCACATGGCATCACAAAGCTAATATAAGGGGGAGGGATTGATGATGCTTACAATTACAACTAAAAGTGATACTACCTAGTACATACACCCTAAGTCCCAAACATACCAACCTAACAATCTCACATTGAATATGATATACAAGAAAGTATCGGCCTTTTAAGTTTTGACTGAATGGCGTGCTTCCACAAATTTCAATTGAAACAGAGTAATAATGTAGAGATAGGAAAATGATACTTGTATGAAAATGATGGCTCA
This sequence comes from Glycine latifolia, assembly GCA_013407115.1. Classification (NCBI taxonomy): domain Eukaryota; kingdom Viridiplantae; phylum Streptophyta; class Magnoliopsida; order Fabales; family Fabaceae; genus Glycine; species Glycine latifolia. Next base: position 877,739 of record CM023958.1, read on the forward strand.
ACACCTCATTGGGGTATTTATACATAACAGAAAAAGATAGAAAGAAAAAAAATGTAAATATAATAGATAGTGTGATGAAAAAAGAAGACATGGATAGAAAAAGGTGTAAAGTATAAAAAAAAAAGATGTACGAAAATCATGGATGATAGAAATCTAATAAATAAAGGTGAACATAGTTTTAGAATATGAGAAATTATCTTCAATTTTGATAAAGTTATCAGGTATATCCGACTCTACAAAAGAGTTAGTTTCCTATAACTTTTATCATGATAAAACGCAGATGTGAGCAATAATAGCACAATAAACAAAAAATAAAAAATTCCTTGATAACAGCCCTAAAGAGCTCTACGTTAGTCTTTTTTTTTTTAAAACAAAAGTTACTGTAGTCTTCCACTTCTGCTTTAATGATTTTCTATTTAGGTGTAGAAGTATCACTCATTAAAATTAATAATTTTTAATTAATAATTAAGAAAATGTTAGAAAGAGAGTATTAAAAAAAGTGTTATCATTCTTCTTTATTTTTACAGATTATTGGATAAAAAAAATTGTTATCCTGTTCAGAGGCAGGCCCATTGGTTAAGAACAGGGCCGAATATTTTACTAAGAAAATAATTGTCATGTGATAATCCGTAATTGATACCATGCATTTTTTGTTGTTGATATTATTAAAAGGAAATGAAAGAAGGGAAGTGAAATGGACAAAGAATAAAAAAAAATATTTTATTGTGTTTTGAAGCAAAAAAAATATCAATCAGGGAAAATATTATGCAATCCACTCAAATACTATTTCTGGCTTTCTGCTCGTACAAGTAGAAAATGGAAAAAAGGAAGAAATTTAATCAAAATATGAAATTAATATATTTAATTATTGTTATATTTAAAAATGTAAAATTTAATTTAACATATTTTGCATTTTTTTTGTTTTTAATCAACTAAGAAGATTTGTTAACTTTGTCTTTTTTTATTTATAAATAGGAAAAGTAACAAAAAGAACAGCAGAAGAGAACTATATAGCCTTTGGTTGGTGACACCCATTACATCACCAATATAAGCTTGGTATAAACCAGAAGGGCGTTTGTTCTCTTTGTCTAAATAATAAAAAATATTTTTTCTTTTTAAATAAACTCAAGGGTAAGATCTAGAGTGGGAGCTTAGGAAGTGCAAAGTTTTACTATGTAAGATGCTCATCAATACAGATTACTACATGTGATTAAGGATTGAGAACAAACTTTCATTATACCATTAGTGCCTTGACCAATAATATTGGAGGTGTTTTTTTCATTATACCACTATTATTAAAAAAATATGCAACTACCTCGTTGTAATTAAGTTATAACTTTTATTTAAAAAAATACTTAAAAGGTGGAATTTGTTAAAATGTTCTTTTAGAATTAAATGGATGTACAATAATTAACCATATAATATTTTCAAAAACATTAACTTTTTTCTTTCATTTCTCTCCATTACAATTTACATCAACTATTTTATCACGCGCTTTTCTTTTTCTTCTTTCCATTTCTCTTTTTGTTTTATAAGTTTTATATAGAGAAAGTATATAATTCAACCGTGTTTTGTACTTGTCTCTAGTTGGTGGGGAGAGTTTTAGCAAAAAAGAAAAAATCACTAGGATCGTTTTTCTAAATATTTTAGATGACTTCACAACGAATAAGAGAAAAGTTAGTTTGTATAAACTTTATGAAAGGATCATTGTTCTGATTTTATTCGTCCCAACGAAGATTGAAAAAACCGGATTCTGTTTGTCCACTTATATGAATAGCGTTAGCATCTCTTTCAATTGTTGAATTTTTTTCCATATTGTGGTCCGAGCCTATGTTAGAATTGATACTAGTTGTAAGGGAAAACATGAGGAAGGCTAGTTGCATTTAATGGACAGAGTAAATCTGAGCATATTGGACCACTGAATTTATTGCATCGAGATTAGAGAAGGGACCTCACACTATCTGTGTACTTTTTCAAGCTTCAAAAGAATAAAGACAACAACATGGTCTAAAGTTGCGCCATTGATAAGATTATGCCGTCTGCCAAAGCACAAATTAAATTACACAAACTAATAAATAATTATCCTTCCATTCTAATCATGAACAATTTTTCATCTTTTAGCTTTGGCAACTGCTTTTGGCACGGGTGAGGTTGTGTCTAACATAATTTTTACATTGGATAGCATTTTCACATCATGTGTACTTCTGTTATAAAATAATATTCAAAGTTATTTTACACATGAATAATAATAATAATAAATAAATGTAAAGTAATAATAATTTTACAAAATTAATTTTATATTATTAATAATTCATTATAGATTTTATTGTTTACAGTTATTATATGGAAAAAATAATTAATATTATATTGAAAAGTTAAAATAATCATTATTTTGGGATAAATTTTTTTCTCTTGTACAATTATAATTATAATGGGACGAAAGACATATGTCAATATATTAAAAAGGGACGTTTCAATTTCAGTACAAAACATTGGTAATACTTAATAACCAAGAAAAGTGGTGGATCTTACTATAATGTGTTGGTGCATGCAGGATAATTGATACAGCCTGTTCAGCAACCCGACATTGTTTCTATGTTGTCATATAGCCACAAGACAGCTTATTTTGACCAACTTATCGTAGCTTCTTCCAGTGAAAACAAACTAGTGCGCTCACATTAATTTCCTCATTTTTTCCCTTAAGAGTGACTGATTGAGCTTGTGCCTTGTGTGTCACTCTTTTTATGAGGGAAAGAGAAAAAGAAAAGGAGAACATGAAGTCATATTTTCTTAAAGAAAAAGAAGATTCCAACATCAGATAAAGATACAATAAACGTGAATGAACAATCAACAAACTCATCAATCAAAAAAGTTAAAGTTAAGTGGGAGAAAGCTGGTTGTGATGCTGAACTCAAACAACAAGCAGTTAATTTTATCCATCACCCAAACTTCTTGATGCAAACTATTAGTTTCTCTTCCTCGTTTCAATGGGTTTATGTTCTCTTTTTTTGGTTACACTTCTTCTGCTAGCATCATATGCGGTTTGCCAACTTGAAGGTATGTTTCCTTTATTAGATCACAACAACTCAGGCAGTTAGTTCTGAATATATACAATTTCAGTTCAAGCAACCATGCATCATAAAAAACTTCAACTCTTTTTTATCAACACAAAATTCTAAAGTAGAATATGTTTATTTTGCAAAATATCATGTCATTTTATCACAGAAGGCAGAAGAGAGAAGAACAAAACTTAGATGCAATTTCTTAAGTGCTTTTAGTATCGTTCTTCAATTAGAATTGAAGTTTCATCTCAGTAATCTGCATAATAAATGTTTGTATTAGAGATCAATGTGAGATGCGAAAGTAATACTCCAATTTTAATTGAATAACAACACCAAAAACACCAATTTAATTGGCTCTAAATCTGTGAGATATTTGATTTTGGATGCAGAATTTATCAGCATTGACTGTGGAGGGACAAATAACTACACTGATAAAAGCACAGGGCTTGCATGGATATCAGACTATGGAATCATGAAACATGGTAAGCCAGTGGAGGTACAAAATCCAAGTGGAAACATGGTTCAGTATCAGAGACGCCGAGAGTTTCCTATAGACAGCAGAAAATACTGTTATACTCTTGGCACTGAGGAGAGAAGAAGGCATCTGGTGCGAGCAACGTTTCAGTATGGTAGCTTGGATGATGGAGACACATACCCTCAATTTCAGCTCTATTTGGATGCAACCAAATGGGCTACTGTGTCAATCTATGATGCCTCGAGAATTTATGTGAAGGAAATGATCTTCAGGGCACCCTCCAACTCTATTGATGTTTGCATGTGCTGTGCTACCACTGGTTCTCCCTTCATATCTACCCTTGAGCTCAGGCCCTTGAATCTTTCTATGTATGCCACAGATTTTGAAGGCAGTTTTTTCTTGAAAGTGGCTGCAAGAATTAACTTTGGTGCTCCAAGTGAGGATGTTGTCAGGTATGGTACTCCCCCTCATAGTATTTTCTTTTCTACTTCTAAAGTTTTTGGCACAAGAAAGGAGAGTTTCAAATATTTGACATGGTAGAACAAAGTCTCAAGGGAATCTATGTTTAAAATTTTGCATCAATGATAACTAGATTAGAAAAGAAAAAAAAATCAATATATTTGGTTCCAGTGGCCTGATTTATTTTTTATTTGTTTATTAACAAATATTTTATCAGGTATCCAGATGACCCATATGATAGAATTTGGGAGTCTGATCTTATTAAAAGACAAAATTATCTTGTTGGGGTGGCCCCAGGCACTGAAAGAATTAACACAACAAAGAAAATTGAAATAGAGACAAGAGAATACCCACCTGTTAAAGTGATGCAAACTGCAGTTGTTGGCACCAAAGGAATACTTAGCTATAGACTAAACCTGGAAGACTTCCCTGGCAATGCTAGAGCTTATGCATATTTCGCGGAGATTGAAGATCTGCCTAAGAATGAGACTAGAAAATTCAAATTGGAGCAACCTTACATAGCTGACTATAGCAATGCAGTGGTGAACATAGCTGAGAATGCCAATGGGAGCTACACTCTCTATGAACCAAGTTACATGAATGTGAGTCTGGAGTTTGTGCTTTCATTCTCCTTTGTTAAGACCCGGGATTCCACTCAAGGACCTCTTCTAAATGCAATGGAAATTAGCAAATATGTGCCAATTGCTTCAAAGACTGACAGGCAAGATTGTAAGTTCTTAATATCAGTTTATATTTGGGAAAATTGATCTTTTCTTGCATGTCCAAAATATCTTATCTGGAACGGTAATTACATCAAAGATCAAATATTTCAAGTTTGATCACTAACTTACAACAATTGCATTGCTGTACTGACTGAACAGGTTGCTAACTATACTCTTATTTTACAGCAAATTTTGTAAATGCATTTCGCTTCTTATCTGCTGAAAGTGTCCTAAAGAATGAAGGTGATCCCTGTGTTCCAACTCCCTGGGAGTGGGTAAATTGTAGCACAACTACACCTCCAAGAATTACAAAGATGTAACATCTCCATACCTTTTTGTTGATGTTTCTGTTTTATGCTAACTTCTAGCCTAGTGAATTGTCATTCTATTAATGAGTCTCTGGCAACAGTTTTTATACACACAAGAATGTTGAATTCCAAAAGTTGGTATTACAGAATGCCAGATACTGGAATAATTATATTTGTAGAACCAATTAGGCAGAAGCATGATGGAAAATTATTATCAATATTTCTATTGTTTGGACAACATCTTGCCATAGAAAATATTTACTGAAATTTCAAAGCGGTACAAATATTTACTAATTGTGATAAGTTGTATTAGAAACCTGTCAAGAAGGAATATGAAGGGTGAAATCCCACGGGAGCTCAACAACATGGAAGCATTGACAGAACTGTAAGTAAATCACCTTTAAAATAAAAGTGTTTTGTTTTAAATGGTTTCTTTTGTAATTCATTGTTGTTTTCTTAGGTGGTTAGATGGCAACATGCTCACAGGACACCTTCCTGACATGAGAAATCTTATCAATCTAAAGATTATGTAAGTTCTTTAGTTTCACACACAGCCTTTAATCAAAGGTTTCGGGTGTAATCAATCTTATTTTAATTTTTTCAACTAATGACATGCAGGCATCTAGAGAACAACAAATTGACTGGTCCATTACCATCTTACTTGGGTAGCTTGCCAAGTTTACAAGCACTGTATGTTGCATTTAATCATCCATGTTTATCATCTCTACTTTGAGAGTTTGAAGCATTTTCCTAGTTAACCCCGAATTTCTCCAACTAAACACATTTGTTATCCTCAGACATTTATGAATCATGCACATCTGTGGATCTCTGACAGGTTCATACAGAATAACTCATTTAGTGGGGTAATACCATCAGGATTACTTTCTGGAAAAATCATTTTCAAGTAAGTATCGTCATCAAAAACATTTTTTTTCTAGTATTAGGTCAATTTAATTGAAGAAGCTAAACACTCAATTGAATTTGAATTTGAATCAGCTTAAGTATGAATATAATAGGATGAGGATCTTTTTTATTAGTTTGTACGTAGATTGAAGTAACAGATATCTATTTCTTCTTCCAGCTTTGATGATAATCCTGAACTACATAAAGGAAACAAGAAGCATTTTCAGTTGATGCTAGGAATTTCTATTGGAGTACTAGTGATTCTATTAATATTGTTCTTAACAAGTTTGGTACTATTGCTTAATCTGCGGAGAAAGACATCTCGACAGAAACTTGACGAAAAGGGTTAGTCCACCTTGTCAAATTTAATAACACCTTGACAAATATCAAGTTCTATCATCAAATCATTCTTGTGCCCTGCAGGTATTTCTGGACGCAGCAGCACTAAACCTTTAACTGGATACTCATTTGGTCGGGATGGGAATATAATGGATGAAGGTACTGCTTACTATATTACACTCTCAGAGTTGAAAGAAGCTACTAATAATTTTTCAAAGAATATTGGCAAAGGAAGCTTTGGATCTGTCTACTATGGGAAAATGAAAGACGGAAAAGAGGTGGCAGTTAAGACTATGACTGATCCATCCAGTTATGGGAACCAGCAATTTGTAAATGAGGTATTATTTCCATATTTGAATTCTGATTGAGAATTGGTTCTGTATAATCAACCTGTCAGGTTCCTACTATAGATTTTTAGCTGCCATTCAATCAAAAACATTGTATTCCTTGAACTAGAGATACAGTAATATCAATGCTCAAACAGCTTAAGAAATTGAAGCTACGAACCTTCTTAACTCCAGCTCAGGTCTAACTGCAGAAAAATTTAGAACATGAATTTCTTCAATAAATGAAGGGAACTAGAAGAATAAGAGAGAACCTTATGTTTCAGCTCATTGACTGTAGAGTCACAAATGCAGGTAGCCCTCTTATCAAGAATTCATCACAGAAACTTGGTTCCTCTGATTGGATATTGTGAAGAAGAATATCAACATATTCTAGTTTATGAATATATGCACAATGGCACTTTAAGGGAGTACATTCATGGTCTAATTCCACACCCTTTTGGTCATTTATTTACCTAGTTGTAAAGATTGTGGCATGATAATAAATTCTAATGTTTTGACAGAATGTTCGAGTCAGAAGCAATTAGATTGGTTAGCTCGCCTTCGAATTGCAGAAGATGCATCTAAAGGTTGGCTAATGACTAGCTTCTTGGTCCACAAGTAATTTTAGCATTTCACTTCCAAGTTAACAGTTAAATAGCAATTTTCTATTTCTGTAGGTCTCGAATACTTACACACAGGATGTAATCCTAGTATCATTCACCGCGATGTGAAGACAAGCAATATTCTTCTTGACATCAATATGAGAGCAAAAGTGTCAGATTTTGGACTCTCAAGGCTAGCTGAAGAAGATTTAACCCACATATCAAGTGTTGCAAGGGGAACTGTAGGTTACCTGGATCCTGAGTAAGCCATGGTTCTCGTGTGTCTATGATCATCAAAATATCATTTCTCCTTAACTCCTTGAACTCAGGTTTTCCCCGTGAACAGGTACTATGCAAATCAGCAACTGACTGAAAAGAGTGACGTGTACAGTTTTGGAGTTGTTCTGCTGGAATTGATATCAGGAAAAAAGCCTGTATCATCAGAAGACTATGGTCCTGAAATGAATATTGTTCACTGGGTATGTTAGCCTTTTCTCAACAACCAAAGTTGAAAAAATAGTATCAGCAAAGTTTGACAAACCAGAAGCTGAAACATGAGCATATTTGATCCTCAAACTTGCTGATCCGTTAGACCAAACTGATCCTTCTGTCAATTTTTTCCACTAATGGTATTAATTTTAACTGATGTGACAAATGCCTATTAGATATGGCCTCTCACAGTTTGGTATATTTCACCAAATTGACCAAGGTAGTGTGGTAAACTAATTGAAAGACCAACTTGGTCTTACAAAATTACACTTTTAAGAGAACAAAGTGAAAATTTTAAACCTAGGAAGCCAAATTGAAAAGAAAAAAAAAAAAGAAGAGACCAAAATAGTATATTTTAGTCCTTAATTTTGCTAGGAATGTACCTCTTAGAAATTTTGTTGCATACTTTATTGTCAATCCCACATGCAAATTTTACGTGTGTTTGCAGGCAAGATCTTTAATTCGTAAAGGAGATGTGATAAGCATCATGGATCCTTCTCTTGTGGGGAATGTGAAAACTGAGTCAGTTTGGAGGGTTGCTGAAGTTGCCATGCAATGTGTAGAACAACATGGTGCATGCAGACCAAGGATGCAAGAGGTCATTTTGGCTATACAAGATGCTTCTAACATTGAAAAAGGGTCAGAAATTCAACTGAAGTTATCTTCTTCAGGTGGTTCAAAGCCACAGTCATCACGTAAGACTTTACTTGCAAGCTTTCTTGAAATTGAGAGCCCTGACTTGTCAAATAGTTGCCTCCCCTCAGCAAGATAATTTTTCTTTTCTCTTTTTTCATATCAAGGTTGGTTTTGTACATTACTTAATTATCATTATTTTCTTTTGCCTTTTGTCCATTGTCATAGTACTAATATGTTAATACCAGTGACACTCTCTAACTAGTGACGATATAACCTTCAAATCTTAGAACAAATCAACGAAAGTGTACATTCTTTCTCTGTATTTGACTACTTGTAGGAAACTAGGAATTAACTAGTTATTTGGATTTCATTCGGTTATATGTAAAAACGAATGGACAAAGAAAGTGCCTCTTTTTTTGGCAAAGTGCTGAGAAAGGACAAGCCCATAAACAAAATTAGGGAACTGATCCAAACTAAAAACGTTTAATTGATTTAAATATTTTTTTTTCAGACTTACACAGTTACACTTAGAAAATATCAGAAGATTTGGATATTCTTCAGCCGAGTGACTTTTTTAACCAATTGGGCTAAAAAAAAATTTCTTCTAAAATTATCAAATAAGATATTTTTAAATTAATTCTCATCTAAAAGTAGTCATCACTTTATAAATAAAAGTATTAAAACTTTATACTATTTCCAAAACACACGATTAAGAAATCGTAAAACGACTTAGATTTACAAAATCGTGATTAATTTTACAACTTATTCCTAAATATTCATTTGTTAATTTTGAAAAAAAATTACCCCAAAATAGTAAAAAAGTCTCAGCCGATTCCTATCTCTTTCTATTTTTTTACTCTATTATTACAGTATTATCTAGCTTTTTGTCTTTATTTTCTCTGTATTTCTTCTTTGGATTTTCTTGAATGTAAGTGTAGGTTGTAGAGGATGGAAGGCAGTCGAGGATGTATTTTGTTTTGGTTACCTTATTTTCCGATTCCCAGTTGTCACTTACTTGTCAATTTCTCCATTTTTGGGCTGAAACTTTGCATGATTTGAACCATTTGAATAACTTGATTACTTGAAAGTTGAAACATTACCAATAATTCTCCTTCGTCGCTGTCGCATTAATTGAGCATATTATAGCATAGCTATGGCTAGAACAATTTATCAGATTATGAGCGTTCATTTGAAGAACCCTGAATATTATAACGTGTACTCATCTTTATTAGAATAAAATAAAATGAGTTGATTTGACTTTATTTTAATGGATTATACATCACATAAACCTAATCCGGGCACCTAAAATAAAATAATGTGATATAATGCCAGTTCACTGACATATTCATTTGTAACGTAATGTTTTCTATTGAGCAGCCAGCCCATGCGTGTTTTACAATAATACGAGGATAAGAAACATAAATATTAATATATAGGAAAAGAAAAGTATAATTTGAAGATTCATTCAACTTCAACTTGTTTTCGACGCCTCCTTTACCTGGTAGGTATTTAATAATGCACTTCTATTACGATTTGAATTTTGGTTAAATCTGTTTTTCTTTGGAGTAAAAAATAATAAATTTTGGTTATGGTTCAATTTATTTTGTTTTCTCTTAAAAAAGTTGACTTCACTAATCACTCTATTCTATAATTGTAATTATTATAATAATAATTAAGATTAATTAGTGTAAAATTATGTAAAATTAATTGTGTTTTTATTATTAATGTAATGGTTAAGGTGATAACTAAAATAAATTTGTGTAAAACTAATTATGTGTTTGTTGTTTTTATAATAACAATTAAGGTTATTATTATTTAAAATAAAAATTCATTTTTATTTTATGTGTAAAAATAGTATAAAAGAATTAAAAATTATCACTTATTAAAAGTTAGATATTTAAATAATTATAGAGGAAGAACAAGATTTTGGCCCCTTTAATAGATTTGTCACTTACGAGTATCTTTAACACAAGTCTCTTTAAGCTTCAACATGAGTATTTTTTTTAACTTGTTTCTCTAAGTAATTGATCAAGTATTCTCTGAACATAAAACCTCTTTAGGCTTCAACAAATTTACTTAGAAAAAGGCTAAGGTAAAGGCTCACTGACTATACAGTCTTAGCGACATGGATGTATAAGACAGGCCTTCCTTTAAGATGCTTAGAGAGATATAAAGTCATATTACAAGAGCTTATATGTACAAGTTATAATCAAAGAGATATCGCAAAAAAATTGGGTCATACTCTCAAATACCAAATACACTTTTTTTAACATTTTATTTTATTGGTTAAAATTTTAAAAACCCCCAAAAATTGTGACTCCCACTTTATATTTAATGAATATTTATCTAAATTTTATAATTTTCAATAAATTTCCATCTCATAAATAATATATCAAAAATAGTGTGTCTCTACCATTTCTCTTTTCCAAATTTTTGGTATCTATAAAAAGTATTGAATAGTATTAAATATTTTTCACCAATATTAAATATACATATATTTAATGTACATACTAAAATATATTTTTAAAATTCTAAACGCAAAGTCATGTTTAAGCACAAAACTAATCCGATTAAACGAATTTCATTATATATCAAATATTCAGATTCTGAAAATTTTAATATAATATTGGTTGAATCTCTAGTCGAAAAATTAAAAATTAGATCGTATATTAAATTTAAATTACAAAAAACTAGTATATACGTGGAATACGACAACGGAAATCCTAGATAAGTTAGCCATGGCCCATGACCATACATACAAGAATGAGGAGAGAGAAAGAACAACAACATAAGTACTTAACAGTTAATACAATGGACAAATTATCCAACACGGTGAGATTCCTACCAATACCATGGATAGGCACGCATTATTTGATCATTGTTTTCATTATCATTAAAGTTTACGACGTAATTTGAATTTTGTTTTTCCTTAGATATTTAATGAAATTTATTTATGATTCTGTATTTCTTAATTTACTCAGTTGGCTATTGAATTATTAGGAATTTTCAAATACATTTCTAAATTAAAAATATTTAAATTGAGTCTTTATCTTGTAAATTTTTTCATTGAGTCTTTAGGGTTTTAAACTGTTGTGAGTTGACATTTTTAACAGTTTCAAGCTATTTAAAAATAATCTCGGAGACCTATTTTTTTTTAGTTTAAAAATTCAATTATTATTTTGCTTAATTGCATTTTTAACTCAAATTTTAATTTTGACGAATTTTATCTCTAACTTTTTAATTTATCATATTTTATTTTTAATTTTTAAGATGAATTTTATTCAAACCATTTATCCATTAATAATTAAAGATAAAATTTGCCAAAAAAGTTTAAAAAGTTAGTGGTAAAATTTGTCAAAAAATAAAAATAAAGGATAATAAATATAATTATGTTATGAGTAAAATGACATAAAATAAAATCTGTAAAACTTCTTAAAAGTTAGAAGTAAAATAAGTCGAATTAATTTGTTGGGATAAAATTTATTAAAAATTAAAAAGTTGGAATGAAAAATAGAATTAAGTCTATTATTTTTAAAATTTAAGAACTTATTTCTAAATTCTCAAATATTTTAGAGACCAATTGAATAAATTCAATCATCTGCTATATATTTTATAATTCGAATGAATAATAAAAAATGTACAAAAGTGTATTAAAATCCTAGTACTTGTTATTAAAATTTGTTTCCTTACAAACGCTAGTTATCTGTTATAATTTTGTTGTTGTCTCGTATATCGTATGATTCTCGTAGATTCGTAGGGATGGTCATAATATCATGGGAAAAAACGCAAATACGCAACGCATCGTTTGTCTTACGGCATTCCTTACCTCACCCACCGCAACACCGATTAACCAAAACCCCAACCACACTCTCTCTTCTCATATATCCTCCCCCTAAAGCTTCAACCTTTGGGACGCCCTACTTTTTTTCTTCTCTCTTCATCGATCATCACTTCTCTTTCTTCATTTTCCTTTTCGGTGGGATTAGGATAACCCTCCTCAATTTTTCAACTCTAAATTTGATCATCACCTTCACCCACTTCACTCTTACAAGGAGGAACCCTTTTCTCTCTCTCTCTCTCTCTCTCTCTCTCTCTCTCTCTCTGTGTTCTGAGTTGATTCTGTGCTTCAGCTTTCCACAAAGTAAAGGGGAAAGATGGCAATGATTCCGTACCGCCTTTGCCGTTTACCTTACCAGGATTCCCTCAAAGCACTTGAGGCTGATATACAGCACGCCAATGCTTTGTGAGTTTTCTTTTTTATTTTTCCCTCCCCTTTAAATTTTTTTTCACCAATTTATTAACTTTCCCTTTTTTTTCTTACAAATATATATGTTTTTGGTTACTAGGAAAAAGTGGGAAAGAAGGGTCTTCTGATAATTGTTGATTATTTCCCTTAATTGTTTTGTACTCGATTAATTTTATAAAAAAAAGGAGCATGGTCAGCTTACAAAGAATTTGTTACTGATAATAGGAATCTGCTTGTCACTTGTGAATTTGATTGTGATTTTTTTTATTTATTTTGATTTTGCCCCCACTCTGAATTTGGATTGTGTGTTGTGCCCTCTTCTAGGGCTGCTGCAATTCCCAGAGCCAAGGGTGGGACTCTTCTTCAAATGAAATTGGTTTACAATCACTTGGCTCCCCTCTTCCTGTTATTTCTACAATGGATGGATTGTTCTTGTGCAGGCTTTCTCCATAGGTATCTCGACCTCTTCCACATACTTATTTACAAGGTATTTATCTATCTATTTGTTTCTGTTTTACTGTTTTGGACAGTTTGGATAATAATAATACATATAGACTATATATGTTTGATTCTTTTTTTTTTTTTTATGTTGTTGCTCTCATATTTTACCAAAGGTACATAATGATGGTAGATCAATCATGTCTACTCATGGAAGGAAGGCTACCATTGGGGACTTTTATGGTGCGTGAATGTTTGACTTTCAATAGAAAAAAAACATTTTTTATTTTTTGAATAAAAGATGTAATTAATTTATGGCTGCCATTGCTGACTATTCCTCACATTGTTTATGTTATCATAAACTGAACTTAGCCGTTATATTGCCATCTCTCCAACGGCTTCATGGTAGTTTGGAGAAGTTGGAGGTTGTTGAAGAAGAAGGGCAGTCAAGCATAGAAGGTCCAAGTTATAGCAAGAAGGTCATTGAAGAAGCTGTGAAACTAACCGCCAATGTTGATTTGCAAAGAGAAGATGAATGTGGGATTTGCTTAGAGCCTTGCACCAAAATGGTTTTACCTGGTTGCTGCCATGCCATGTGTATTAAATGCTACCGCAAGTGGTAACAATAACAACATTTGTTTATGGTCAACTTCCAAATTTATATGTCATTACCAATGGCTTATCTTTTTTGACACTTGTGCTGGACTTATTCAACTTGCAGGAACAGAAAGTCAGAGTCTTGTCCTTTTTGCCGTGGTAGCTTGAGGAGAGTTAATTCGGAGGATCTATGGGTATTAACTTGTAATGATGATGTTGTTGATACTGAAACAGTTTCTAAAGAGGACTTGTTGCGTTTTTACCTCTATGTCAGCAAGTTGCCTAAAGATCACCCAGATGCACTTTTCCTAATGTATTATGAATAC